>JAQQAC010020790.1:4399445-4532536 GCA_029783875.1 Phataginus tricuspis | reverse complement strand
AGCTCCTCAGACCTGCCTGGTCTCCCCTCCCCTTCACCGTGAGCTCCCCAAGGGTACAGGCAGTGTTTCCCCCCTTGGGTTGCGTTGATATGACGTGCACGCATTTAGCTGTGGTCTTGGCCCAAAGCAGCTCTGCAGAGGTGAAGAGAAGACGAGCACGCGAAGTGGGGAAGCCCACCCGACAGCTCCCAGTGGGGCACTGGCGGATGCCCAGCCAGGGGACTCTCGCCGGCACAGCACCACCTGCCAAGGGCAGCGAGCAGACACAGGAGGACAGAGATCTAGAAATGACTGGAATAGGAAGAGGGGCTCAGATCTCCCCTGTCCAAACCAGCATTACCTCACCCCTGCTGGGGGGACACAGTCCCCCTCTCCTGGCCTCACCACACCGGCCTCCGTTACCAATTGTAGGCCCAGCCACTTTTCAGATGACCATACTGTGTTCATGAATCCAGAATACTGTGTTTAACAAGTCACCCTCTTCTGTCAAGAAAAACAGAGCTCTGAGCTATAAATGGGAGTGGTATATTCCAAGAACAGCAGCAGCAGTCTTGCAGACCTGGTATCTTAGAGAACTAGCCAGGAATTCCTTGAATCCGTCCCACCAAGCCAGCACAGGAAGGAAGGGGCCTCACCCCTATGGAAGGTGTAGCCCAGGTTGTGTTTAAGAATCTTAGAGATTACTTAAGTCTGGGCCAGCAAACTAAGGGGACAGAGAGGCCAAGACCTGTGCAAGGTCACATAATTATTTATGAATGCACAACAGGTTTGGGTAAAGCCTGCTCACCACCCTGACCTATGTGAGCTTCTATTTGTGACTTCTGAGTCCCAGGGCTTTTATGCTCTATCAGCAGAATATACTGGAAACACCTCTCTCATCACATGGCCTCGTCACTCTTTCCCAACTCTGCTGACCTTCAGATGGCAGATACTTAAAGATTCTTAACAGTATATGATGGGTATTATTTCCGGGATACAGAAAGACAGCAAGGCAGACATTAATTGCCCCCCTCAGCTGCCCAGAGGCATTCCATACTGTCTTGAACATTTAGTTTAAAATTGACCCTAATTTGCACTGACAGCCAAAGGGAATAATAGTTCCCTTATAAACATAGTTTCTATTTGCCACCTTCAAACTGGAACCTTTTATGATAGTGATCAACTTTTATAACTTTATGAGAAGAAACTTCAGTTTCAGACATATATAGGCTTTCTCTGCTCTCCTCTCCTGGGTCTGGCTCCACATCCAGAGGGCAGAAAGAAAGAGTGATGTGTTGAAGAGGGCTCCTGTCTCAGTGTTCATGACTGCTTTCCCGGTTCACCTGATTCTTCACTGGTGGGAACTTCCACCGCTCACACAGGCAGTTTTTCTTTTAATTGAAGTATCATTGATATACAAGCTTATATTGGTTTCAAGAATACAACACAGGGGTTCAACAGTTCCCCATATTATTAAATCCTCACCCCCACTAGTGCAGTTACTAGCTGACAACATAGGAAGATAGTCCAGAATCATTGACTGTATTCTCCATGCTGGGCTGATATATGACCAATTTATGATTGAGAATTTTTGTTCCCCTCCCTCTCCTCACCTGTCCTCCCCAACCCCTCCTCCATGGTAACTACTAGGCACTTCTCAGAGTCTCTGAATCTACTGTTGTTTTCTTCTCATTTGCTTTGCTTTTAGATTCTACAAATAAGTGAAATCATATGGTGTTTGTCTTTCTCTGCCTGGCTTATTTCACTGAGCATAATACCCTCTAGATCCAACCATGTTGTTACAAATGGCAGGATTCCTTTTTTTTTTTTTTAATGGCTAAATAATTTTCCATTGGGTGTATTTACCACATCTTCTTTATCCATTTATCTATTGATGGGCACTTAGGTTGCTTCCATATCTTGGCTATTGTAAATAATACGGCAATAAACATAGGGGTACATATATCTTTTCTAATCAGGGATTTTGTTTTCTTCAGGTAAACTCCTAGAAGTGGAATTACTGGGTTGAATGTCATTTCTATTTTTAGTTTTTTGAGGGACCTTCATACTGCTGTCCACAGCGGTTGTACCAATTTACATTCCCACCAACAGTGTAGAAGGGTTCCCATTTCTCCACATCCCCACCAACACTTGTTCTTTCTTGTCTTTTGGGTGGTGGCCATTCTGACTGGTGTGAGGTGATGTCTTACTGTGTTTGATTTGCATTTCCCTGATAATTAACAATGTGGAGCATCTGTTCATGTGCCTGTTGCTCATCTGTATTTCTTCTTTGGAAAAATGTCGGTTCAGGTCCTCGGCCCATTTTTTTATTTGCATTATTTGTATTTTTGGTGTTGAGGAGTATGAACTCTTTATATATTTTGGATGTTAACTGCTTATTAGATAAGTCGTTTATGAATATATCCTCCCATACCATAGGTTGCCTTTTTGCTCTGCTGATAGTGACCTTCACACAGTCAATTTTAACTAGTGGCCAGTGTATAAGTGGTGGAACAATAAATACAACTTCATTGGGGAATTCGAGTTTCTCCTTGACTCCATCCCAGTGCTTGATCCCTTTTCTAGCTTTCCTGAGCCTCTCTTTATAAGCTTCCCTTTATTTCTCCCTTGAGCTCTGAGCTTTGGCTGCTGAGATGAAAATGGAAAGAGACTGATATGGGTAGCTTTTTGGAGTTTAAAATTCAAGCAAGTAAGCCACTAATATTTATGAAATGTTGACTGTTCACAAAACACCATGATGATAATTATGGAGGTTACAAGCTCATATCAGATACAGCCCACTCCTGCCCTCATAGAGCTTACAGTCTAGATTATAGGGAGTTGCATGGGCACTTGCAGGAGGAGATACCTCATATTCTGGGACAATATATTGTGAATCTGTGTTTCCCAAAGTAGGTACAAGTACCACTGGTGGGACAGGGAGATGTTTTCAGCGGGTATATAAATGAGGCATTAAATAACTTTGATTTACATTGTGAAAGTCATATATTCCACTTTCAAATTCTTTTCAATTCATCTGATAACCTAGAAAAAAAGGAAAAGAAAAAAAGTCTCGGATTGTGCTGAAATACCGCTAACCCTTCTCTAACACCTTTTAATCTCCTCAACAAAAAGCCAAAAGAGATAGGCCTCTGGTTCAGAGCCTTTGGAGAGCAACAGCAACTCAATAATATTCTTCATTTTCATTGTATTTATTTTTTGCAGGTTATACTCTGTTTTATTCCAAGCAATAAAACCTTTCTATTTGTGATACTACTAATATAATGTCCTTGCTAAATGTCTTAGTTTGGGCGGCTGTAACAATTTCTGTAGTGTGTGGCTTAAGCAACAAACACTTATTTCTCACAGTTCTGGAGGTTGGGAGGTCCAAGACTGGGCTGTCGGCACGGTAGGTCCTGATGAAGCCCTGCTGCCTGGTTTATGGACGACCATCTTCGCGGGGCCCTCACATGGTAGAAAGAGAACTAGTCATCTCTCTGGCCTCTTCTTATAAGGGCACTAAACCCATTCCCGAGGGACCCATCCATGCTCATGACCTAATTACCTCCTAAAGGCCTCGTCTCCCAATACCATCACATTGGAGATTAGATTTCAACACATGGATTTTGGAGGGGACACGAACATTCAGTTAGTAATCCTAAATGAATTCATTTAGGTAAGAAAGAAGGCAAGTTAATTCCAAACAGTAAATAAATAATGGTACAGGTGGTACAAAATAAGGCAGAAATCATCAGGGGTGGGCAAATGTTTGGGAAACAGTTTAGAAGTGTTGAGTGCTTTAGAAGTGAGCTGCAAGGAATGATTGAATACCAGAGCCTGGGTGCTCGGGGAAGAACTCCTAGAGGAAATGAGCTCTAAGGGGACGTTTGAGAGGGTCGGCGAGGAGCCACAGGGGCGAGGATGTAGTGATGGGTGGGCCGAGAGTGGGGAGCCTGTTGGACTGGATGAACCGCTCAGTCTAGGAGTCCCGCTTGGAGGAGAGCCACAGCTGATATATAGTAGAGGGACCCTTATATGAGGAGGCTTTTTGCTTTTTGTTTTTTAACTTTTTATTTTGAGATAATTTTGACTTACATGCAGTTGTAAGAAACAATACAGAGAGACCCCATATACTCTTTATCCAGCTTCCCCCAATAATGACATCTTGCATGACTATAGTTCAGTATCACTGTCTAGTGATATAAGCCACTGACCTCAGTCAGATTTCACTAGTTTTACATGCACTCATTTGTGTGGGTATTTTGTTCTCTGCAGTTTTATCACATGGAGACTGGTGTGACCACTGCCACAACAAAACACTTAATACAGCCCAAGAATCTCTTGTCTATCCTTTTATAGCCAGAGGCCATCTCCCTTCCTTTCCTCTTTCCTAACCCTTGGCAGCCACTAATCGATCTCTTCAATTTTGTCAATTCAATAATGTGGTGTAAATGGAATCATACAGTATGTTACCCTTTATTATTGGCTTTTTGTTCCTCATCATAATTTCCTTGAGATCCATCCAAGTTATTACTTGTATCAGTGGTTGATTCCTTTTTGTTCCACGGTGTGGATATACCACAATTCAGACATTCACTCACTGTAGAAAATTTGGGTTGTTTCCAGTTTTGAGGTATTATAAACCTGCTGTGAACATTTGTGTACAGTTTTTATGGGACTTACATTTCAGTTTTTTGATTTCTTGCCAGCATTTGATGTTTTTGCCATTTTTATTTTAGCTATTCTTATAGGTGTGTTGTGGTATCTCATTGTGGACTTAATTTGCATTCCCTAATGGCTGATGATGTTGGACCCCTTTTCATGTGCTTATTTGCCATCTGTATGCCCTTTTCAATAAAATGTTTGTTTTCATCTTTTGTCTATTTAATAATTGGATTGTTTATATTTTTACTGCTGAGTTTCGAGAGTTCTTTATGTGTTCTGGATAGAAGTCCTTTGTTGGATATGTGGTTTCCAAGTATTTTTCTCCCAGTCTGTAATTTGTTTTCATCCCTTTTACAGCATCATTCACAGAGCAAAGATTCTGAATATTGATGAGATCCATTTACTAACTTTTCTTTTTATGGATTGTGTTTTTGGCGTCAAATCAAAGATCTCTTCACTTGTGCCTGGGTCTTGAAGATTTTCTATGTTCTTAGAAATGTATAGTTTTACATTTTACATGTGAGTCTGTGATCTGTTTAGAGTTCATTTGTATAAATATGAGGTTTGAGTCAAGGTTCCTTTTTGTTTGTTTGTTTGTTTGTTTGTTTGTTTTGGCCTATAGACGTGCAGTTGCTCCAGTGCTAGTCGTTGAAAAGCCTATTCTTCCTCTATGAAGTTGCTCTTGCGCCTTTGTGAAAAATCAGTTGGGCATATTTGCATGAGTCCTTTGCTTTTTACAACTACTTTACTGCTATTTCCTATCAATGTCTGAAAAAGAGGAAGGTAAATGGACCTTTCACCCCAACGAATCATACCACTAGTAAATTATTTGATTGTAAAATACTGATAATTTAGAAAGGTCTCATTACACACTCACAAATCATTTCCAAGGCCTTATAGTCCTTATGAGGACAGAACACTTGGCCCATATCCCACCAAAATATTTCCTTTTACCTAAATAGAAAGGCGTGGGAAAGAATGCTCATATTTTTTTTCCCAGGGCCAATACTTTGTGAAGTGATTGGTGTTTGTCGGGCCTCTTGTTTGCATAGGCTTTGGCAGAGGCTTGCGGCCAGCAGCTCTGCCAAGGACGCAGGAGCCTGCTCGCACACAGAACCAGTAAGGGACAGCTAAGGAAAATGAGCTGATCCCTTTTAGGGACGCACCAAAGACACATAACCCAAGTTCACCATAGCAAGATGCAACCAGACTCGAGCTAAGTACTGGGAAATTAGCTTGGCTTCCTTGCATTTTTGCAACATGCATCTGTATAAACCTGCCTGTGCAGACATCCCTAGCCCCAAGCTGGGTCTGCCCAAATCCAGCGAATTGGCTCTGAAATGCAGGCGGCACATAGCAGTGGCCAAGCGTCCACCCCAGGCAGCCTGCTGGCCTGATAAGCCCAGTGGAGCAGTGGAACGGAAGTATCTGGAGAGCTTTTTACGCATCCATGGACTCTCGTTGCAGGAAACCACCAGGGCAGAGACGGGCATGGCTTACAGGTACTTGCTGGTCGCAGTGTCACCCAAACAGGGCACTGCCCTGAAGTCAAAGGTGGTTGTTATTAAATAAATAAGGATCGAAATAGTTAAGCAAACTCTATGTAGAAAAAGGGAAAGAAAAATGAGTGCAGTGAGCCCACTTCTTGGGTTGCTGTTGTTTTTTGAGCTGTAAATTGTCTGTGTTGTCTTCACTCAAAAGTTATGCATAAGATAGACAAGCTCACCTGTGGAAGCTCCTAACCATGGACTTGCCAGTGGAAATACCGTAGGCTTTGAGTAGAGGTGACTTAGAGGTCATAATGAAGAAGTGGCTCTCTGTTCTTCTTAAGCAACTTTATATATCAAGAGTAGGAGTTTCTGCATGCTGCCTGGCCTTCATCGCTGGTACTGCCTGCTAAGCCTGAGTCATATGGTCTGTGCTAATGGCTAATACAGTAGCTCATGAAACTGAGAAAGTTCTTCTTGAAATGACAGTGCTTCTTATCAGTGCTGCCTAAGATAAATTATTGGTTGTTCTCTAAACTTCCAATACCATCATTTATGCTGTGAAAGATTAACAGAAGGGAGAAGTTTTTTCCTGATGTGGGGTTGGATGTGTCATCTTTATCAAGTGCTCTGAGATAGAAGTATCATTCTTTTCCAGAGAGAATGATTGTTCCAACTTCTGTAAGGTGTGCCTGTACTTAGCTAAGTCAGCCAGCAGCACCTGCACAGTGCTTCCTGGACAAATGCCTGGAGCTTTAAATATCTAGGAAATGGGGCAGAAGTGTTCAGAAGGACAAGATGCCAAAATCTGAAGGAAAAAAACCCCAGCATTTGTAAAGAGCAGTTGTCCTAGCTCAAGTCAAAAACCTTGTTCTTCACAGAGTAAGATAGTTTTTGCATGGGCATAGCGTCCCCCATGATTTCGTTTTTCTATAATCTAAAGGTCTATTTTTGTGTAGTAGCTGCTACTTTATCAGCTAATTTGATTAGTAAATTAATTTGCAATGAGATGGCCCCTCTCTTGGAAGAATAAAGTGTTTCCCAGACTCTTTATGCAACAAAAGGCTCATGCAGGAGAGGAGTGAACTCTTTCAGGTTTATAGGGCATATAAGCACTGGACAGCCCACCCCATCCTGCTTGAGAAGTGGAATCTAGGAAGAATCTCTCTCCTTTCCATGATGTCCTTGACCCTCAGTGATAGCGCTGGGTGTGATGTGTGACTATAGATCAGGTGCGGGTGGACTGTTTCCTTTTTTAAAAAGTCATCCATCTCTGTCGTTGCCACAGGATGGGTGGCACTACCACACACTCCTGTATAAGCCTTCAGAGGGCTTGCCTCTTTCAGAATTCCTGGTTCAAAAATCAGTTACACTCTTGTGATGTGTGCCAATGTTCAGATGAAGATATATTCTGGGGCAGTGTTTTCCAAACAGTCGTGAAGCAGAGGAATGCTTTCTTCAAACAGGTAAAAGCAAGGTGTCCTAGTTGAAGTTGGGGATCTGGAGTCCACCTGCTTTAGGGGAGCAGTCATCCCCTCACCCGGTTCCCGAGGCATTCCTGCCGACCCCATACTCTCCACAGTTTGAGGACACAGTTCTGAGGTGCCTCTTCCCAGTGCCTTGGAGAACAAGGCTCTGCAAGGATGCCAGGTCCTGCTCCTGAAGGCAGGCTCCTGGGTGAGCATATGTGCCAGCATGTTACACTCTAGTGACAAGTGGGACTTGGGAGATTGTTGTTCCCAGATCAGAATTTGAGGAGAGCAAAGTGTAGTTAGATCAGTAACTGGGCCCAGGAAATATATAAGGCTTTGCATTATGATGGACTTGCCGTGCTCAGCCTCCCCTTCCTGATACATTCCTCCATCACCCCTCCCCCGACTTGAAGCACATCTCCTTTCTCCAAATTTCTGTAGTACTTTGTCTATTCTTCTTTCAAGGCACTTATTAATTATCCTTATTTAAAACATCCTCCTTTAAACATTAGGGAGGGATTTTTAGGGAAGAAAATCCAGATTTTCTTGGTTCTGCCCCAACATGGCTTTTGACCTTGACTTCTTAGAAACATTCCTGGTATTAGGTGAGAAGGTGACTTTTATATTATTACTTCTTTACCTTGATTTCCATTCTTCTGGCCCTCAGATCATGTTAAAACACCTGTTTTACTCATCTTTTCCATTTTCTTCTCTTCGAAGGGTATTATTTTATGTGTAGTGGAAAGACAATAGGCTCAGGAGTTAACCAGACCAGGGTTCACATCCCAGCCCTTCTGGTTTACAAATTGTGTGAGCGTTGGGCCAGCTGTGACATCTAAGTGCCTAACACACAGTAGGTGCTTATTAAATGCAGATTCCTTTCCTAATTATTCTGTAAACTCTGCCAATCATTCTAGGGACAGGGGATAAAAGTCCCCTATAGCTGAAACATACAAAGGGATAAGATAGAATATTCTCAGAAGGAAAAGAAAGAATAAAAAAATCTGCAGTAATTCACAATCTGTATAGGTTTCCATGCTGAGCTTTCGCATTCTGAGATGCCTGAAAGAGCTGGTAAGCTGTTTTCTCTTCCTAATTTGGTCAGATGCCATTTCAGCCTTCAGCCCAATACCAGCTGCTTGGGTCCCTCCAGCATCTGCGAGAGAGCATTATGTTGTGTTTCCATGGAGACTTGATTTTATTTCTAACTAAGGGTGGCCAGGGGAGGAAAAAACCCCAGCAAATATGCAAACGCATGTATCAGCTGAAAAGAAACTGGAAGAAATTGTTTGAACGTGCTGTAAAAAGCGCCAAGTTGCTGCGTAGAACCTTCTGTTGGCTTAGAATTTTCAGCAAAAATAGGTTTTTGTGGATTCGTTTTTTTAGTGTCTATAAAATAGTCACCCAAGAGGGTCCTTCAGTCATTCCTAAGAGACAGAAAGTTCATTGTCTCTATTACATAGCATTGAAATCTGAGCCAGACAATGAACCCCAGCTTGGGTCAAGGCTAAAATGCACGAGAAGTAGCTTTATGGACAAAGCACAGAAAATTATTTAGACTGCATAAGGGTATAAACAGGTGTACAAGGAAGATCTAATCCAGGGGTCAGCAAACTTTTCCTGTAAAAGGCCAGATAGTAACTATGTTAGGCCCCCTGGCCACATCTGCCTTTGTCGTAACTCCTGAGCTCTGCCACATAGGGGGAAGCGGCCACGGACAGTAGGTGAATGAGCAGCGTGGCTGTGTTTACTCACGTATGGGTACTGAAATTCGAGTTTTATATAATTTTCACATATCATCAGTCTTCTTCCTTTTTTTTTTTTTCCCAAACCATCAAAGACTGTAAAAGCCAATGCTAGATTGTGGCCCATCACAAAAACAAGTTGCAGGCTGGATTTGGCCAGCAGGCCATAGTTTGCTGACACGTGCATGGGTTATTTGTTTATTTGTCTTTGTTTTTAAACCCCCTTGTTTTTAGAGGTATTGAAGGTGCCCACGTGCATAATTTAGAAAGATAAAAATAAAGAAGAAGAAGAAAAAAATGTGTCAAAGAAAGAGAAAGAGCAACAAGGGAAGACAGCCTGGGTTCTGTGAGCGTATCATGTGCAAACTGCACTGATTCCTGGATTGGACTCTGCGCCCTCCACAGCCCCAAACCGTGCAGAGTGAGATAACCGTCCTGGAGTCCTTACGGTGGAGACAAGCCAGTTGTTCTGTACTGGCACACCTCACCCTGATCTGGAGATCAGAGAGAAAGTTCTCTCATGGTTCCTTTTTTGTAATTAATAACATCCTAAAGAATAGCCTTGGAGTAAACCCAGTAGCGAGGTTCCTAGGGCTCTTTCCAATGGAGCCCTTATTGTCAATCGGTGGCATTGCATCAAACAATAGTTCAGCAAAAGCAAGTAGGTGGCTACTAGAAGAAATGACATTGGTTTAATAAAAACCATATCAATCAGTTAGAGATTATTTATGCTATAAAAATCCCCAAACAGTGACACAGAATTCATTATTCTTATACAATGATGGGGCTTGTCCGGTTCATGGAATGAAACAATTGTTTCTCAGATTTAAAAAAAGTTGTTATTTGCCAGCCAAAGATAACGTTTACAACAGCCTTGAGCTGAAGGTGGAGATGGGACAATAACAGAACAAACCGAGAGGCAGGAGGATGTCTTAGAATTACTGATACAGGACAGACCTCAGAGATAATCGGCTCCAATTTCTAGTCTTACAGCTAAAGAAAGTCAAGGCTCAGCGATGGAAACTGCACTTTCAGCCAACAATAGAGCTGGGGCTCCCAGTCCGATGCCTTCTCTATAATCTCCATCTTTGCTCTCAGCCATCTGTTGCCATGCCAACACACACACACACACACACACACACACACACACACACACACAGCCTCTGCAGCCTCTCTGGTCGCTCTGCTCTGTAACCTCCTTTAACCCCCCTACTCTGCACACTAACCCTCCACCTGCCCTGAATCACAGGGTCTCCCCTCATCACTTTCTCTGTCTAGGATATTTCTATCCATCGCCTTGGCCCAGGCAAGTCCAACCCACAGTCTCCCCATGCCTTACAGCATGACCTGTCTTTGTGCCATATAGGCTTTGGGTTGTTAGCTGTTCGTGTGTGTATGTGGGTGTGTTCTCAAAATTATGCTGTCATCACCTGGAGGATAAGGACTCGAACTTATAATATTCTGTAATCCTCCCATGCTTTGCCGTTAAAAAGGGCTCTGCTCAGTTCGTGTGTGTTGCTTGACTCCATTCATTTATTCATTCGTTCACTCCGGGTGCGTCCATTCAGAACTTGGGGAGCAGAAAGAACTTACCTTTCCTCTACTAATAGTGCTCTGGCCCCGTATTGTCTCCTGTATCTTGGACACAGTGCGGTACTTAGCCCTGCTGAGCCTCGGCTTCCTCCTCTGTAAAATGGGCCTGATTTAACTGACCTCACAATGATGTTGTCAGAAGTGAAGCCACAGATGTGAACGTGCTGAGTTGGCAGCCTGCCAGAGACCTCTCACTCCAACATCCTTCCTAACCAATCCTAAGAACCCATCATTCAGTCTTTCAGAGGTTGAAAGGGAAATTGTGTAACACTGTATCTAAAAAGGAGAAACATGTACAAATTGAATTTTGTGCAGTTATCCTCCTTTCTGCACTTCCTTTTATAGTTTTTTGCTTCTTCTGTTGGAACCTATCCTAAGATCATACTGAGAAAGTGTTTGCTTTCTTTTCAGCTCACACGTGGCCTCCTATTTAATCAAGGCAGCCTATGAGGTGTTAGGATAAATGACTCTCCAAATGGGATGATAGGAAGGTACACACCATCTTTCATCCAGTGCCTAGTACTGTGTCTAGAATGGAAATATTTGAAACTGAATGAAATGAAAAGGAATGGGAAGGATGAGAACCCCCCCAGCCCCCTTCTCAGGACCTCTCCTACCAGCTCACCAAGCGTCCGAGAGTCCCCAGGACGGGCAGTATCAGTTCTGTTTACATGGACGTAGGAATCCGAGGCAGTAGGAGTCAGGCCAGGAAGGACTCCAGACATCGGCCAGGCCTGACCCGAAGACACAGGTGGGAAGGAAGGTTCTAGACTAGCTGCAGGGGAAAGGGTGCTGTGAGGGCTGGGTGCGGGGCTCCAGGCTAACCCCACAGGAATACGGGAGGAACTGGAGCAGAGGGAAAGGGAGCCTGAGAGAAGCCTCACTCACCCAGCGTGCCCCTCAGGGACCTCCGCAAGCCTCTGAAGGTGTCCCTGCCTGATCTCCACACGAGGATTCTAAGACGTGGAAGCTCTTTCCCTCTGAAAACCTTCCCCCGGCTTCTGTCACAGGAGGCAGTGTCCCAGCCGCGGGATGTGAAGACCACTTCCTCCCTCCCTCTGCCTGGGGTCCTCTGTTTCCTTGCCTATAAAATGAAAATTAGCCCTTCCTCACACAACAATGGTATTTGTGCAAAGGGGCAAACAGTGGGCCCTCCGGGAGGACTACCCGCCTCATGCCCTTTCTGCTTTTCATAATTTCCATAATACAGCATGGAAGCTGAAAATTATTTTTGTTCCTAAACTGAACTCACTGTCATCTTCCCAGCTGACCCCATGCCACCCCCAAAAAGTCCCTCCGTGAGGCGTTCCTGTGACCTACTTCCTCATGGAATGCTTGGCATGCTCAGACCTGCTTGAAAAGTGGCTATGGCCATGACCGTGGAAATCAAAAGCCTAAAAAAAAAGTTACTGTGTAGGGGATTGCATTTTCCACATTAAAAAAGAAAAAAAAAGCATCCACGATTTATTTTAGACTGGTCTGATTTGGGGCAGTCTTGGTGCCTGGCTAATGGGCTCTGAGCCCTCTGGCCGTGGGTCTCCTGGCATCAGCATGTGTGGGGGAATGTTGGTGACGCAGAGATGGTTCAGGCGCAGAACCCATGTGATTACTTGAAATCTGAGCAGGCTGCTGATGGTCAGAGGCCTGAAGGCTCCGTGAAAGGGCCTATTCAGAAAGGAGCAGAATGTTTAGTTCTTATTGAAGGGAACGGAAGTTCTAAAATAAGTACGTTTTAAAAGTGTCCGTTTAAATAAAAAATACTTTAAAATTTAAGCAAGAGTGAGGGATGAGTACCACTTGGATTTGAAATATCATTTTTATTGTTATGAAATTTCTACTTGTGACTTTCCCCTGGGGAATTTTTCTTTGTTTACATAGCATAATGAAAACACTGGGAGATCAGGGCTCGAGAGCGACACTGGGTCATATGAACCCACGTTTTCTCATATAGAAGTTGCTGACAGTGGTTTCATATGAGTAAAATAAGCATTTTGAGACCCAGCTTTTCTCGACCAAGAGTGACTACAGGTCAATATGTTTTAACTCAAGAAAACAAAAACCCAAACACCTCGTCCTGAATTTCTCTGCAGTGCCTCTAAGTGCCACTGGGGTGCGCTATTTCATAAAGAAAATGAAGCACTTCAGTTCAGGAGAGCAGGGCAGTAATCTTGAACCTTCCCAGGCAATCATACCAGAACTGAAATTTGAATCTATATGATTCCCTTGATTGTGAAAATTAAGAAGTGTCTCTTTTGATACCATATGGGACGTTTTCTACCGTAAGGAAAAAGTAAGAAGTTATGGCTAGCATACTCTCAGGATTCTGAGAAGGCCGGATCCTACAGGAGGTAAGCATTATTATAGCCGAACAATTACATATTTAATAGAGCAAATTTTCTATGTGTGGGAGTGTCTGAGCACAGGGGATTCTGAACCGCACCATGGGCCTGGGGGGAGGGCTGGCTGTGGAGAAAAGAAAAGCAGACATCTCGCACACCTTGGCTTTTCTCCAGAGGAGGTTCTGTCGATGACTTTGGCACCACCTCGGGCTGCACAGCTGACATGGAGCAGATGTAGTGGATCTGAAGGAGTGTGCCATCCGGACTGCCTGCGAGAGGGCTGGCTCGGACCTACGAATGCTCTGAGAACCTCGGGCCTGCGTGCCTGGCTTAGCAGCAAGCTAGGAGGTGGATGAGTGATGGTGCCTCTCCTCCTCTGTATCCTGGGCTCGTTGTCCCTTATCGCGGACACCTCTCCACACCTCCTGCCTTAGCCTCTTATTCAGTGATTCCTCTGCCCGCCCTTAACTGGTTATCAGCTGATGCTCCTAAGATTTCAATTATGTATCTTGTGATGCTTGCTAATATTCAGAAGATATGTTCTCGGGCATTGTGTTTCAAACAATTATAAGCAGAAGAACACTTTTTCAATCAGGTGAAAGCAAAGCTTTCCCGGTTGAAGTTGGGGGCCTGGAGGTGGCTGTAAAATATGTCCATTCCAAAGAAATGAATCCCTAATAATGGGAGCCCAGATAGTAAAGGAACTATTTTTAGACAACTTATCTAGTTCTTAAAACCAGATTACTAAAAAAACAAACAAACAAACCCCAAAACGTTTTTATTTGAAAGTAATTTCAAACTTCCAGAAAAGTTGCAAGAATAACAAACAATATCTATAGGTCTTTTAATCTTTTTAACATATCGTGAACACTTTGCTCTATTTGAGCCTTAACCTTTTCTCAAGTTCTTACACGCTTGCCCTCATGTCCCCCAACCTCCAATTAATTTCTCCAAGCCTTTGGAGAGCACATTACATACATCACAGCCCTTTCCTCCTCAGTACCTCCCAAGAGTAAAGATATTTTCTTACATACCCCTCAGTACATTTACCAACTTCTGTTAAATTTACATAATACCGTCGTGTTATCTGATCCACCATCTGCATTCCTATTTTGTCAGCCAACTCAATAATGCCCTTTACAGCAATGTGTTTACTCCACTAGTACCGCATCTACTTTAGGATCGCATATTGTATTTTTGTTGTCACGTCTTTTTAGTTTCCTTCAATCTGGAACAGTCCAGGCCAGAATTAATTTTAGCCCAGGGAGGTCAGTGGAAAGAGGGCTGCAGCTAGTTGCAATGTCCGCTCTGGGTTGGGAGGTGGCGCTGTAGTGCCGCGCAATTGCTGTGCTTGTCCTAAGGTCTCCTGGTTACCGCTACCAATTCAGAGACTCTTTTCGGCAACGACCCAATAATGGCCACCGTATTTTCATCTTGAACTTGAGATCCAGAGCTGAGGTGGTTCCCAACAACAGAGTGACCTAACTGACCTACATGAATTCACTCGTCTGTGTTCCTCTGCTCAGCTCAGCTGCTGAGGGGGGCGTGCTGGCGAGAGTCTCCGGGAACTGGAGTAAGGCGTCCGACACGCGGGGCGGGGAGGCCTGGAGGGCCGAGCTCGCCCTTCCTTCAGGCGGTGCAGCCCCCAGTCAGGCACCCGGAAAGCTGACCGGGGGAGCCGCCCCCAGGGGCTGGAGCGGCAGCCTGCAGGAGAGGCCAGTGACAGACTGGCTCCAGGGCACGCCAGCGGGGGTGCTGGCCGCAGGTCCTGGGGAGCCCGCCTTGGTGGAGGGCGAGTCGCCGAGATGCCCCGGCTGCCAGGGAAACAGAAGTTCTCACTGAGTTAGATGGAATGTTTTTAAACAAGGGAGTTTTGACCCAATTGTCTTAAATCTATTCTTCCCTTCATGATATTCCTTTTAGTTGGTTGAAGCAGAATGAGATGGAAACTCTGACAATCGTAGAGTGTGGGTGTAGAATGCGCAGCCCATGAAGTAGCTAAGCTCTTGCTTCAGCTTTTGAAGGATCTGTAACAGGCCACTGATTCGCCCTGTTTCTGAAATTTGACAGCAGCACACATACAGTTAGAAGCTGGTTGTGCTTTAAAAAGGAGCTATGATTGCTTCTTGAGCAATTGCATAAGACAGCACCTCTGTGTGTAATTTCCCAAAAGGTTAATTCTCATTGTAACTTCTTTGTAAGATTCATCGAATTAGCATCTCCTCCCTTTATCCCCTTTTTCCCTCTTAGTACAAAAAAATCTGTTTATTTCTGTGTTGTCTTTCTCCCACCGGAGTGTGAACTCCAGGAGGACAGGGGTTTTCTGTATGACTGCATCCCCAGGATCTGGGGTCTAGTGTAGGACTCCATAAATATTTGTTGAATAAGTGACTTATCAGACAGGAGTGTAACAGTTAAATAAGGCTTCATCCTTCACTGGCAGACAGTCTGCTGGATTATTAGACACAGAGAACTGCTCCACCAGGCTTCCCATCCACAGGGTCCCTGGTACCTACCGGCACCTACCTGCTAACTTTCTCTCTTTACAAAAAGATCCGAAAAGTCCCCAATTGCGGTAGTGGCATTTGGGAACAGCATTGTCCTTAAATCTTGGATTTTAAGACCCTTTGAAGTTGCCTATCATGCGTATACATAAGCCCACTTGATTTTTGTGTCTCCTCAGACATCCGTCTTGATTTACTTTGCATTCACTATTTACCTCACTCCATTCCTAGTCTTCACTGTAGTTTCCTCCCAAGTTCTCTGTGGTGTCACCGGCCTGCCCAGCGCCTAGTGAGCCATGGGGACCAGGTGAGACGCTCCTCGGTGCGTAGTCCCAATTTCTCTGCAGACGTGGTGCTCACACTTCCTCTCGGGGTCTGATTGCCCGAGGGAGCCTGGGGGGGGGTGCTCGGGGGCAGGGGACAGAGTCCAGCTACGTTCTTTCTGCTCCTTCCTCACAGCTGCTTCCTCTCCAAAGACCTTCCACTGCTGACCCCCTGTTCACCAACCTTGGTTTCTGAATGTCCTGTACAGCTTAAATATTCTCTGTTATGTCTTACGGCCCCTTTAACTTTCTGGGTGACCCAAAACACATTTTCTTAGGAAATAGAAAGTCAGGCCCATGCAGCCAAATCTACTAATTCATATTTTATAATTCACTGGTGGCACTCCTTTTTTTTTTAATGGAGTTGTTTTGTGTGATCACTAATCTGTCCTGGCTGTTTTTGGTGTAGAATCTACTTTTTTTCTTCAACTATTTAATTTATTTCCTCCCTGACATACACAGATGCATTCTTTCATTCAAGAGCCATTACTGACTGCTCACCTATGTTATACGCTTTTCCAGATGTTGGGGACACAACAGTGAACAAAATAGACAGAATTCCCTGCCATTTTTTCAAGATTTCATTACAGTTGGGTGAGGAGGACCATAGCTGACTAAATAAATAAAGTGTGAAACATTTCAGAAAGGTCAAGTCCTCCATAGAAACACAATGCACAGCACACAGGAGGGCGAGTATATGTGTCAGGGGACAGTCACAATTTTAAGTAGCCAGGAAGGCTGCCGTGAAAAGACCCCATTTGAGTAAATATCTGAATGAGTTGTAAAGGGCAATCATACGGGTTTCTGGGGGAAGAGCGCTCCAGACAGTGGGTATGACCTGTGCCAGGCCTCGAGTGAGAGTAATAAGGGAGAAATGTCACAGAAGCCATGTGACAGAAGTGGAGCGAATTATGGTAGAGAAGCAAGACATAATGTCAGGAAGGTGACGGGGAGAACTGCAAGTTCAGGAGGTCCCAGAGACCTCCCTCAGGATCAGTGCCTCACTGGCAGGACTCACAGAATCCAGCAAAGCCATTACACTCACAGGCACCATCTATCACAGCATGAAGTCACAGATGACAATCAGTATGGGGAAGAGGTGCTGAGGGTGGCATCCTGGAGAACTGGGCACAGAGCCGCTGCTTGTCCCGTCCCAGGGGAGTTGTGGGGAAAGCATTTTTCTCCCAGCCACAATGTATGACAATATGTACAGAGTGTTGCCATCCAGGGGAGTCTAGCCAAGAGTCTTCCCTGGAGCCTGGCCACACAGACGCACGGATCACTGCATGGCTGATGTTGGTGTCCAGCCCTTGTGGAGGTTGAGTTGGTCCGTGTGGCTCCAAACAATGTATTTAGCATAGACCATCAGGCATGGTCCAAGGCCTCCCCGGAAAGAGGGGTATTCCTGTTGGGTTGTGTATTCCAAGGACATAGAGGTCGCCTCCCAGGAGCAGGGGCAGAGGGCCAAACCTTTCTTTAGTCAAGGTTAATACTTTACTCTGAAGAAGCCAAGTCATTTAATAGATATCGGCTTCTAGTCTGAGTGAGGGAGTATTTAGGACAATATTGAGCAGAAGAGCGATGTGATTTCTTTCTTTTCTTAAAAGATCATCATGGAATGAATAACAGGATCATTCCAACTGCTGAGTTGGAAAATAGGCTGAAAGGTAGAGGCAGTGTTATGCATTTGGAAGTTCTGTAATGGTCCAGGCAAGAGGTAACAACAGCTGGAGTGATGGTGGAAACTGATTGATTTTAAGAGGCGATTAAGAGCATTTGCAAATAAGCTGGACGTAGTGTGTGAGAAAAGGAATAATCAAAGGTGACACCAGGTTTCTTGACTTCGGCGATTGGAACAGTCAAGTTGCCCTTATATGAGATGAGTGATATTCAGGGGAGCAGCTCTGGTGGGAAGAAGAGTAGAAGCTCAGTTTTTGGACATATGAGGTCATATTAGCAAAGACAGAATGTCAAATAAACAAGAGTCTGGAACTCAGGGGAGAGATCTGGGCTGGAGATTTGTATTCAAGATATCAAGATATAAATCTTGGAGTCACCAGTCTGTCATAAGAGTATAAAGCCTTGAGATTAGCAAGTAAGTAGACAGAAAAGAGAAAAAGCCCAACCGCACTCCACATTCTCCAATGTTAGGAGGTGGGGGAGATACACTGAGAGTAAGCACGCAGGAGGATAGGAGAAAGTGGGAGCGTGGTGTTAGGAGCTAAATGAAAGAGGTGGGAAAGATCAACTGTGTTAAATACTGCGGACAGATAAGTAAGGTGAGGATTGAGAGCAGACCGCTGGATTTAGGAGCATGGAGGTCACTGTTAACATTAGAAGAGCACACAGAGACACATAGTTTATGCACAGAGAGATGACTGATTTACATTTGCAGGAAAAATACGAAAATTAATTCTGAACTCCCAGTTAACAGAACTCTGACCATCACCCTCAGAGCAGCACCTCTAGTAAGGTTTCCTCCTACTAGAAACATAGAGAAAAATATTTTAAAAATCATAGTTGAAAACGTAAATTGGCCCAAGCTATGACCAGAATGTAGAAGGATTTTCTACTGACAGCGATGTTTATACAGCTGGATTATTAAATGTAATAATCGTGGAGTTACCTGTTTGCCTCATGAAACAGAGCTTCTCTGCACCCTGAGGGAAGGTGGGAAGACACTGCACCCTTCTCCACTGTCTGCTTTTCTGACTTGGGAGCTCCTTTTGTTTTGACATTTGGAGATGTCTAAGTTTTAAACGTGCATTTAAATATTTTGTTATACTTCATTCAGCGATTCTATTTGCTTGTGTGTGTGCATGGCCAACAGACACATGAAAAGATGCTCCACATCACTAATCATCAGGGAAATGCAAATTGAAACCACAAAGAGCTATCACCTCACACCAGTTAGAATGGCCACCATCCAAAAGATAAAATCTTTCATAGTGATCTGAAGTTCACTGTTTAAATCAAGACAAATAGATATTATACTTAACAATCAGAATGGACTCAAAAAGATATATTTTAAAAAGTGCAGCAGAAGAATCAGAAAAAAAAGCAACCATATTTTAGCACTTATTTATTTATTTAATCAAATGCACATCACAGTGGGTCAACAGTCCCCCTCGTCCTCCCTGCTGTCCGTGCCCACCCCTCTCCCCCTTGGTAACCACTAGTCACTTCTCAGTGTCTCTGAGTCTAATGCTGTTTTATTCCTTCTGTTTTGTTTGTTTTTAGATTCCACAAATAAGTGAAATCATATGGCATTTGTCTTTCTTTACCTGCCTTATTTCATTGAGCATAATACATGCTCCATCCATGTTGTTACAAATGACAGGATTTCTTGTCTTCTTATGGCTGAGTAGTATTCCATTGTGTATATGGACCACCTCTTTATCTGTTCATCTACTGATGGACACTTACGTTGCTTCCATATCTTGGCTATTGCAAACAGTGTGGTGATAAACATAGGGGTGTATATGTCTTTTTGAATCAGGGATTTTGTTTTCTTTGGATAAGTTCCTAGGAGTGGAATTCCTGGGTCAAATGGTATTTCTATTTTTAGTTTTTTGAGGAACCTCCATACTGCTTTCCACAACAGTTGCACCAATTTGCATTCCCACCAGCAGTGTAGGAGGGTTCCCCTTTCTCCACACCCTTGCCAGTATTTGTTGTTTCTTGTCTTTTGGATGGTGGCCATTCTAACTGGTGTGAGGTGATAGCTCTTTGTGGTTTCAATTTGCATTTCCCTAATGATTAGCGATATGGAGCATCTTTTCATGTGCCTATTGGCCATATATATTTCTTCTTTGGAGAAGTGTCTCTTTGGGTCCTCTGCTCATTTTTTGATTGGGTTATTTGTTTTTTGGGTGTTGAGATGTGTGAGTTCTTTATATATTTTGATGTCAACCCCTTATCAGATGAGCCATTTACGAATATATTCTCCCATACTGTAGGATGCCTTTTTGTTCTGCTGATGGTGTCCTTTGCTGTACAGAAGCTTTTTAGTTTGATGTAGTCCCACTAGTTCATTTTTTATTTTGTTTCCCTTGCCTGAGGAGATGTGTTCAGGAAAAAGTTGCTCATGTTTATATTCAAGAGATTTTTACTATGTTTTCTTCTAAGAGTTTTATGGTTTCATGACTTACATTCAGGTCTTTGGTCCACTTTGAATTTATTTTTGTGTATGGAGTAAGGCAATAATCCAGTTTCATTCTCTTACATGTAGCTGTCCAGTTTTGCCAGTAGTTGTTATTTTTAAGTGATGGGAATATGGATGATTTTATCCCCTTCCTTTAGTCCTAACTTCCAAATATATATATGTAACTATTATAAAGGGGAGAAAAATTTAATTAAAATTAGATTTTTGGAATTTAAGATATGTGCTTTAAAGTTCTTTTTTGAGATACCTCAGATCTAAAACAAGTATTTGGATTCATCAGTTGGATCTGGAATGTTTACAGATAAAGACTCTTGTTCTGAATGTTCTGACTCTTGTTACTATGAAGAAAAATTAGGGCCTTTATGCAGATTAGAAATTGAAATGCATTCTCCCAAAATTTCTCTATTCTATAGATAATCTTGAATAGCCTGGACCATCTCTATCAGACATACTTTTTTGGCAAGTGACAGAAAATCTAACTCAAGCTGGTATAAGTAATAAAGGGAATTTACTGGCATGTGTAACTAAAAAGTCCAGGGGTAGGGAAAACTTTAGGAAAGGGTAGATTTAAGGTAAATACTGGGCAGGACCTAGTTTCTGTCTGCATTGGTGACTCTTTTTGGCAACAACCCCACTCTCAGCTCCGTATGGTGGGTCTGGAGCAGCTTCAGGCTCTCCCCCCGTCTCCAATGTGGCTGGCCAAAAGCTCTCATTCACTTCCAGAAAGAAGGAAGAAAAGGAGCTTTCTTCACCCAGAAGTTCCACCTTCTTATTGATTCCTCGGTTCTGACTGGTTGCCCTGTCCTCTTCTGGACCACATCTCGGTGATGAGAGAAGCTGATTGACTTGTGTAGCTTTGTGCCCACTGCCTTCTAAACAGGACGAAGGGAATTGAGGAAACCTGCACATGTTGACTACGCTCTCTGATGATCACAGTGGAAGGCCAGGATGCGCCATAAGGTAGTGAGGCAATGAACTCGTGGTAGTAAGATGCCACTTGGTCAGGCATCTGGAAAGTAGGAGTGAGGCTACCCCACCATTAACCAGCAGGCTGCTGTCTCCATTCTTTGAGCTTTGGATCTGGTTATTCCCTCTCTTCTTGCTCTAAAATCTGCTAACATTTTATGTGTAGAGGGAAAATGTCCTCTACTAGTCTACAGCCCAAGTAGCTTGCGCTACTTAATCACATGACTAAAATAAGTAGAAATCTCATTTAACTAAAGGTAAGAAGGAAAACATTGACTTTAAGTGCTATTTAATTTAGCATGGAAAGTAATGCATTTTTAATAAGGAGCACATTAAAAACTCATAAAGTGTTTTATTTATAAGGTGGTTGGCCTTCCCCCTCAACTGCCCCAGTGAATACAGTGAAGTTCCATCAACTGTTCAGTAAGTGCAATTATACAAATGCCATGTTTCATTTTGTGTCTGATTGTACTGGTTCTCTCTCTGCACATACTCTGTATGCAAAGAGTAAGTGCAAAGAATTTTAGAATCTGAAGAGGTATAAGGGATGATTTAATATCTACCCCCCAGTAATTTTACAAATAAGTTTTCTGAGGCTTGAAGGGCTTAAGCAATCTGCTAACAGTCACATCAGTCACATGGGTGGTTTGCTAAGTGCTAGTCAAGTAATTAACCAAGGGCTTTTGATCTACCAGTTTACTCTTTGCACAATAGAATTATTCAAATCAACAAAGACTGACTGAGCGCCAGTTGTGCCCGCTCAGTATGCCAATTTCTGAGCTCCCCAATGAGGAAAGATAAAGTCCTACTTTCAAGAAACTCCAAGAGCAGTCCGATGTGGAAGAGAGACATGTCACCAGATAGAGTCTGATACAATACATGCAACATTGCTGTTTAAAGCACAATCATTATGTAGTAGAGCAAGTGATGTGAATATTCTCTTGAGAGTCAGGGATGACTTAGAAGAGTTGGCAACATGCACAGGGTTTTGAAGGATGAATAAGTGTTCAAGAATTGGTCAAAGACTGATGTAGGGAAAATAGTATATTTGAAGGCCCAGAGGTGATGGTTATAAGTACAAGTTTTAGAAACAGATCTGGATTGAATGCTGGTCTAAGGCTTACTAAGTGACTTACACAATCTATTTATCTCTTCTGTGCATTTGCTTTTTCATCAGTGAAGTGGGAATAACAGTGCACCATAGGGTTATGAAGAAGATCGAATAATGTTCCAACTATAAAGCACACAGCATAGTAGGAACTCGGGAGTAGGTAGTCACTGTTCCCCATCTTCCTCCCTCTCTTCTCTTCCTCCTTGCTCCTCCCTAAACCTTCTTGGTGAGCAGAGTGCTGGGAGAAGAGGTCGGAGGCAGGAAAGGGATAGATCATTGCAGGAGCTGGCCGTGAAAGCTGTTGATGGATTCTTAGGTGGGAGGTGACAAGGTCAAATCTACGTCCTCAAAAGGCATTTGTGCAAGAGCTGCACATAGGAAACCCACAGGGTTTTCCTGATCTCAGTGAGAGGGCTTGAAGACAAGTAAGAAGTAAGGGCAGTAGAATGGATAGGAGAGCGAGCACGGAGTGAGTGGCTTTGGGAGGGTCAATGAACGGGACAGTGTAGCTTTGTTCACTGCCGTCTGGTTTCTCTTTCCACATGTCCGTTAGAGGTTGTGTAGAAGAGAATACGCTCATTGACGGAGTTCGGCCCTGAGGTCTGGCCCTCCAGCCTCGGAAGGAGGCAGGACGCAGGGCTCTGCAGCAGCTCCTCTTGCTTTGGCTCCTGGGTCTCTAAAGCGCATCCACAGGCTGCCGTACATCACCCACATGCTCGTTCACAGGAAGAGAGACCGCAGAGACAGCCACAGCAGATCCATCACGTCTTTTCTGTCTTTTCTCACTTTAGAGCAACCCTTAACCTACTGCATGCCCGAGGCAATTATCTCTTCACTATGACTCATTAACTCAGAATAGCCTCAGATCCCTTACTTTTAGGCAGCTCAAGACTTTCCCCTAACATTGCCTTGTGTCCCTTCTTTAAAAGGGTGGGTGCCCAGCTGGCCCTGGGCGTGCTCACCAGATCCCCTGGGGCAACTGCATTGCCTCTATCTTCCCCATCCTTTCCTTTAGACTTCTCTTTAAAAACCCTGTGACCTTTACTCCATTGTTGTCTTATTTCCCATTAATGGCCCTTTTACTGATGAGCAAACTGAAAGATGGAGTAATTTGTCTACACACACACACACCCTGAACCCCTGCCGCTCAGCCACTGAGGACTGACATCAAGAAAAGGAATATTGTCATCTGAAGTCCAGCCTCCGGGCCTATGTGCTACGCTCTGGACAGAGGGAGGTTTTCCCCACCAACTACATTTCATGCTGATTTTATGTCGACCTACTATTTCAGTTTTGTTAATATTTTGTTTTTGAATATAAATAGTGTGGATAAAGTGAAGGTTCCTGTGGCCAGGATTCTCACCTGGCCCTGGTTAGCTAGCTCACTACACACATGTGGGCAATATGTCATTATTGACTCTATATAAAGAGCTCCATCCAGTGCTCTAGGTGACATGGTGGCACAGCTGCAGGGCTGCAGGAGAGCAGAGACTGGAGTGGTGGCAGCGCCGAGGACAGAGACTGAGATGACTGTGCAGGCAGAGGCCCAGAGGCAGAGACCAGCTTGCTGCATGCAGACTCACTGTGAGTGGACGGGATTCTAGGGATTGACCTGCCATGGGAATAAAGTTAGGTATAAACCGTTTCACCCCAAGAACATTCCGTTGTCATTTTTCAGTCTCATTGAATCCATAGTGAACTTGCCCAGGGCTGAAACCCATTGGCAAGACAAATAGCCACCTGTACATTTTGAAATATTTTCATTCCACCCACTTATGGGTTCTGCATAATCTGTGAAGGATGGTCCACATAAACAAAGCATTGTGGCTTTCCCCTTTTCATGAAATGATTGGTCTTTGGCTTAATTATCTACAAAATATCTATTTATGTGAGCCCAGATGAAAACGAATGAAGTATTTGTGGCAAAGATGTTTAAACTTTTATCTGTAAAAATAACTGTGTGCCTTGGCTGCCTGTTTAAAAAGACTATTTATATAATTTTCTTAGATATGACATGATTTTGCATTTTTTAATTTAGATACTGAAAGCATTCTAGGAATTCACAAAACCTCAGAGCGAACATTTAGAGGGATACCTGATTTTCAGTGTTGGGCATATAAAAAGAAGCATTTGAAAAACTCACATCTGAAGTGCTTTCATCACTTGACATGAAAAAGTGGCTTTCTAAACATTGCTTAAGGCCAAATTGAATAGATTGAGTATTTAGGATATATTTACACTGGATGTTTTTTAAGCAAAGAGGAAAGAGCAAATAGTAGCAATAACATTGTTTATTTTTATGCATTAGGTGAATCTGCTATTTCTTTCAATTTTAGGTCTGTCAATTATGCAACCAATCAACTAATAATTTTGGCCACATGCTACATGCAAATATTATGCTAGACACTACAGGCTAACTAGCTCTTAACACAAACCTCCCATCAGCTGTTTTTAATCTCTTTAACTGCAGAGGACTGTTGTCTTATTTTCATTGTACATTCAGCTGAGTCTTCAGCAATTCAGTCAGGTTGGAGAGAATCTCAGATGGTTTTAAGACATGGAGTCTTTTACTTAAAAAGAATAAGGTGGTCACTAACATCTCTCATAGACGTGTGGTGTCTATGAAATTTCTTTAGAACACTCCTGCCCTTGGCTCAAAGTGAGGCCATTTGCCAGCCAGCACTATAACATCTTCAGTAACTATTGCCCTTGGGTTAAAAAACAGCCACTGAAGACCTTGGCCTTGGAACAGCCTGGGAGTATGTCCACTCTACTATCTCTAAGTGAACAAACCAATTCATCTCTCTCATTTAATTAGCTGCTTGAAACTTAAACCAAAGGAAGCTAAAATCCCCATTAACACTTGTTTAAGACAGAAATAAGATCAGAAAAACAAGGAAAACCATTCTACAAAGCCAGTTATGGAATTCACAGAACTTAGGTGCTCTGAAGTTAGCAACAAGTTGCAGAAGAATTATACTTTGGTAGTTTAGAAAACTGCTTTTAATACTTAAGTTTAGATGTGGTTTATTCAATAGTATTGGAAAACAGGACTCATACTGTGCTACCCTATGTGGTAGCCCCTAGATGCATGAGGCTATTTAAGTTAAAGTTAATTAACATTAAATTAAATTCAAATTTAGTTCCTCAGTAACATTAGATGCATTTTAAGTGTCCAGTAGCCACATGACGCTAGTAGCCCTGTATTAAAAGATCGATTGAAGTCTAGAATCTCAGACTCAACATCTATAAGGTTGTATTTGCTTTTATAGATCTTTTTTTAGGTTTAGTCTTCATAGTTCCCTTACCTTGGATCCAAGTCAAATGGTGGCGGCTCTGGTGAACCTCACGGTGAAAGTGTGGAATTAGTGATCATCCAGTATCATATTACTCTCTGGCAGTGGGGTTGATTCAGTAACTTGTAAATAAAACTTTTATGGACGAGATGTCAAAATGTACCTCACCAAAGAGCATTTTGATGTATGCTGTTCTGCATGTCCAGTTGTTTTTCAAGTCGATGAGAAGCATTATTTGGGCTTGGAATTAAATTACCACGATAGGCAGATTCCCAGCACCAGCTGAACCCTATGATTAGGGAAAAGAGAAATATACATTTTGTCTTAATTTGTGTCAGTTCATCCAGCCAACACTTTTTGCTGGATGTAGACATTTAGATGAAGAAGTACTTTTAATTCAACTTTATCCTGTTATTTCATTACCCTTTTGCAGCAATGGCAAACCGTGTACAGAATTGTAAATCAAGGCCAAATGTTGAATGCATGCTTAAGTACAAAGATTCATTTAGTGTACATACAACCCTATGATCTGTAAGGTGATTAATTACTTGTTATCCGGTCTTCCAGCTGAGGAGCTGGACGCTGACGCATACTAATATACAAAAGTCAGCACTGGGCGTTGAGCCTGCAAAGCCTTGCATATTATCTTTTCCAGATCTAACTGATTCTCAGCCTGTGGCTGCAAGGAGGGCTGCAGGGAGGGTTGCTTTTCAGAATCAATTACCTCAATATAGTGACTTAATCTGGGAAAGAGGTGAAATATGAAGTACAGCTTGCCCTACCTCTCCTTTAGCTGTTGACAGTTCACCCAGCAGTGCAGTTTGCATGTGATCAGATGAGAGAGACAGGAAACAAAAGATGAATGCCCCAGAAGAGAAGAGAGCACGTATTTGTCAAAATACTTTCACTTACTATATGCCATTCAATCCTCACATCATCCTGTATTCAAGCTGGGGAACTTCAGGTGTCAGCGAGGCAGCTCTCTTTAGAAGAATTGATCATTTCCCCACCTGTATTCACTGGCCCTGTTTCTTCCCATAGCCTCTCTTTGTAATTATTTGCATGCACGACCATGTCTCTCTCACTGGAAGACTTGGAGGTACCTGGAGGGGGCGCCATGTTCTTATTGCTCTTGTTTTCCTGGCATCTAGCCTGACCCCTGCTGGATGAGTTGTTTATTTGCCCAGAAGAAGAAAGGTGAATGTTACACGAAGGATCTGTTAAAGGAGTTTTGATGCTTTTCCAGAAAGTTTAATGCCCAGAGAGTTAGCTCTCCCCAAACTCAGGAAGGTGTTGTTTAGCCCGATCTGGGTCACACAGCACCTAGTGATGGACTGAGGGCTAGGACTTGGGTTTCCTTTCACAGTACCTTTGCCTCTAAGACTTTCTAGTCTTTTTATACCACCCAATCTTTACTTTGAGACGTCCATCTCTCTTTGCAGCTAGCCCAGCCAAAGGGAAAGTGAACTTTACCTGCATTCTGAATAGAAATAGATTACAAATGCTTAAGTGGGTAGAACTGAAAAGCCGTTTCACCTTTCATACTTTTGTTCCAGGGGATGATGTCTAAAACCCTTTTGGTGTGAAAGGAGATCCTAATGAGAGCAAATATGTGACTGCAGCGGGATATTGTAAACGGGACTGTACGCTCAGGCAGCCTGACAAATTTGCTGGTCACTGATGGTCACAGGCATGTGATACTGTGTGAGGTGATGATACGTGCAGGTCAGAGGCCGGCACCTAAGGTCTCACTCTGTGCTCATCCTGGAGGTTCAAGAGTAGGAGGAAACACAGCTTAGATGAGAAGAACAGAGGAAACTGAAGAGGGAGCCGTTTCCCCACAATCAGTGGGGCTTTGTGTTTCACATACTGAGGTAACTCTCCTAACAACAAAATGGAGTGTGAAGTTCACTCTGTTGACAAACCTCATAACTCCTTTACAGATCTTTGAGGTTGCATTCACCTTTCCTCTTCTAAGCAAATAGTGTTTGTTTTAATTTATATTTATCTTTAACATTGCCGGTCTATGCATGGTTTAATTCCCTTTTGTACTTGTGAGCTCTCCTTGTTTTAGTTTTCAAACATAAGCGATCAGCGCTCACTTTTGACTATCATTTCCAGTCTTGTTGAAATGGGGACTTGTTTACTGTGTTCTCACCAGGCCTCCCCTCTGGATCGCAGAGTGGCTGCTGGGAGGTGTGGGAGGGAGTCTCAGGCCGGGCTGATGTGCAGAGGAAAGCCTTCTGTGATGCTGGGAATGGAGGTGTGGGAATCACGCAGTTTCTGGGTGGAGTTTACACCCTTGTTTTTCCCAGAGGTGGATGTTCAGTGAACATGTACATGTTATTAAGAGAAAGAGGTAAATGGCCTTACTTGAAATAGATGTAATATGTCAAGATAAACTGAAGTAGTAATGAGAAAATGTAATATTGTAAATAATATGCTGGGCTTTACCTTTATGTCTCACATCAAATCAGTTCTCAGTGTTATGACATGGGATGAAGCTGACATGGGGCAGCATGTATTTCCTGCCTTGAAGTCTTGTTTTCTGAGGAGACCCACACTTAGCTTTGCAGTATGTTCAAAGACCCTCAAGGTCTTAAGACTTTGGTAGATGAGGGAAAGCAGAGGATGCATTTGAAAACAAATAGTAACATTAACACCCACAGAGAAATTGTGTAGTAGAAGAAGAGGGCAGTAACACAGTAAGATTGAAAAGTAACAGGTAACCCCAACATAAATAATGTCGGTATGTTATTTTTATCATTGTACTAGAAAAATTTTTAATTATAAGTAGGCAATAAAGTGTTGTATTTAAAAAATAACCCTAATTAATGGAATTCAGTGTGATCCCTGTACTTAAGTGGTTTTACATCTGTTAGAGGGCTTTCAAATCTCATCTCCTAGCTGTTCACAGATCGTTCCTTCGTTTTTACACTTTTGCATAGACACCCTTTTCCACTAAATGTACAGTTGAGATTGGTAGAGAGAATGTGTGGAGTGAATAAATTGGTTAATAATTTTATGACAAGATCTTTACTCCATTTAATCTTTTCTCTTCATAATAAGGTTCTAGAAGATAAGGCTTTTTGTGTAACTTCTTCTAAAGAACTTTTAGTATTTTCCTGAACAGGTTAGATGCATAGCAGTTCAGTTTGGCCAACAATTGGGAGCTGTCCAGGGTGCAGCACTTCTTAGTTGTGCCAGAGTGTCCCTGCAGGGCAGCACGACCAGCAGTGCTCCAGACAGTCTGGGCTCCAACTCCGATCCCACAGGGCGCCAAGTCCTTGGGACCCAAGGCATGTGCCCTGCCAGCTGTACCCCCCTTCCTGAACCATCCTCTCTGCATACTTGGAACTCCAGAATTCCCTGCCTGGAGAGTGTGCCCAGCCTCTCCTGTGGATCTGTTTCCGGCCAAGTGCAGAGCATGGATGTGTGGGCTGGGTGGGACCCCTGGGCTGGGATGTCCACAGAGGGTGGGATGCACGGCTCTTCGCAGGGACCAGAGGAATAGGGGATAGACAGAAGGAGGCTTCTGTCCACAAAGAGAAAGCATGAGCTTGTCTCTGACCGAGACCCGCTAAACAGCAGCGGGAGCATAATCATATTACAATCAGATCATTTCTGCGAATTTCTGAAATGCCCTCTAGGAAGTAATAGTCCTACTATTCTAAACAAGAAGGTTGATTTTCCTTTCTAAAAGAAAACGGGAAAACTTTCTCTGAAGATGATATCAAACAAACCCCACAGATGTTTGTGCTATAACAACAACAATATAATAGAAGTGTATAATTTTCAAAGGTGCTTACTCTGAGGAAAAATTCATGGAAGGCTATAAGAACTCGTATGTTTGGTAAGAGCAAAGAACAATTTTAAACCAGATAGATTTTAACCAAAGAAAAAAGAGTCATATTTGGATTATTTATGGAATTTGTAGGGTGTGCGTGACGTGATGCGGTATATTCAGCCATAAGTAAGGAAATCTACTCTGCAGTTCTAGCATTTCTGTGGAACAGATGAATTTTTGGGGCCATGACTTATTATATGATCAGAGTTTTGATGTCTATTAAATGAGAGAGGTTAGACAAGATGCCCTCTAAGCTTTTTTCTGTATTTGGGAGTTCAAGATTTTTGTATAAGCCATGTTCTCTCAATTAGATACATGACATAAGATATTCATCAAATCAAAAATACCATCAATTGTAAGATGCACCATTAATTTTTGTTTTGTTAAGAAACAGACACACCGCCCATCTTAATTGTAAGACTCTTGACTATAAGAAGCATTCCAACTAAAATGTGTGAAAAAATTTTTAATATATCTGTAATATACAGCAATTCCTATCTTCCCCTTAACAGAGTACTTACCCTATCTAGTCATGCATTTACTCATTCACTAAATAAATATGAATGTGGTGCCTACTGTATTTCGGGCAATACAACATGCATATATCAAAATGTATGAAATAATGGAATTTTAGAAGAAGGCTTGCCTTTCCTAACATCAGTATGCACGTGAAACTGGTGGTGCTGATGAGAAACTGCTCAAAAAAGCACCTAGATGTTCCATTTTGAGAACAGCTGAATCACTAAAAACTTCGTCTGTAATGTGAACACTTGCTCCGTAGAAATTTGTATTGAGGAAAAGGAGGCATGTAAATAAGAATTCCCAGATCAATTTCTCATAATCGAAGGACCCTGGTTACTTCTTCCACATTGCTATGAAAATCTTTGCGATACAGCATAAAAGTGTTTCACAGAACACACCTCTTTGTCTTATTTCTACTAGAAATGACAGGAGGACACCATCAGAGTCATGGAATTAAGAAGCACTCAACAAGATTTTGAGGAGTAGCAAATAATGTTCATTCCGCCTCAATGGCCTCATCTATAGGGGCTGTGCTGGGACCTGAGGAAACGGCAGAAGGATTAGTTGAAATTCTTAAACCCACTCTATATAAGGGAAACCATATGCATGATTTTAAGCCTAGTTATATGCAACAATGATGTTCTGTCCCTCTTCAGGAAGGAACTGGCAGAACCCCATAGGCAAGGATGACTAAGAGAACAGTTTCCATTCTTGTTCTGTTTGGATTTCCCTTTGTGAATTGTTCTTGGCACATGAGATATTTGAATATTTCTAATTGGCCTTTTCATTCAGTCTCTGTTGATCAATCACGTTTCCAAAGACACCCTTTTCCCCTCTACTGCTGAAAGCTGCCCATCCCAAGAATGACTCCTCTCTGGGTCCACAAGGTCCCAGCTTCCTGTTGCTTTTGGACTTGAGCACATTGTATTTTCTGATCAGTGCTATCTCTTTTTCAGACTGAGGAGAAACACTAGAACTAAAAGGTAGATTTGCTGACCCATGGCTAAATATATTAGATCACATATAAAAGATATCACTTTAAAACATAAAAAAATCCATAAATAATCCTGCACACTACTTTGTGGGGGTGATCTGGGCAAAACATTATTGCTAGGATACTTCCTGAGTCATGGTTCAAAGGTATTGCAGGCTATCTATTCGCTTTCTGTGCTTACACAATTATTTTGTCTTTATCTTTGTGTGATCTACATAAGGGTACAAAATTTTATTTTTATTAAGGTACTAAAACTCTTATGAAGGTTTCACATGAAAAACATTGTGGTTACTATATTCACCCATATTATCAAGTACCCGCCCCATGTCCCATTGCAGTCACTGTCCATCACTGTAGTAAGATGCCACAGAGTCACTACTTGTCTTCTCTGTGCTACACTGTCTTCCCCGTGACGCCCACACCATGTGAACTAATCATAATACCCCTCAATCCCCTTCTCCCTCCCTCCCCACACACCTTCCCACACCCGTCCCCCTTTGGTTTGGTAACCACTAGTCCCTTCTTGGAGTCTGTGAGTCTATGGCTATTTTGTTCCTTCAATCTTGCTGCGTTGTTATACTCCACAAATGAGGGAAATCATTTGGCACTTGTCTTTCTCCACCTGGCTTATTTCACTGAGCATAATATCCTCTAGCTCCATCCATGTTGTTGCAAGTGGTAGGATTTGTTTTCTTCTCATGGCTGAATAATATTCCATTGTGTATATGTACCACATCTGCTTTATCCATTCATCTACTGATGGACACTTAGGTTGCTTCCATATCTTGGCTGTTGTAAATAGTGCTGTGATAAACATAGGGGTGCATATGTCCTTTTGAATGTGAGATCTTGTTTCTTTTGGGTAAATTCCTGGGAATGGAATTCCTGGGTCAAATGATACTTCTGTTTTTAGTTTCTTGAGGCACCTCCATATTGTTTCTCACAATGGTTGAACTAATTTACATTCTCACCACCAGTTTTAGGAGGGTTCCCCTTTCTCCTCATCCTTGCCAGCATTTGTTGTTCCTTGTCTTTCGGATGTTGGCCATCCTAACTGGTGTGAGGTGATGTCTCATTTTGGTATAATTTGCATTTCCCTAATAATTAGTGATGTGGAGCATCTTTTCATGTGCCTATTGGCCATCTGAATTTCTTCTTTGGAGAAGTGTCTGTTCATATCCTCTGTCCATTTTTTAATTGGGTTATTTGCTTTTTGGGTGTTGAGGCATGTGAGTTCTTTATATATTTTGGATGTTAACCGCTTGTCAGATATGTTGTTTATGAATATATTCTCCCATACTGTAGGATTACTTTTGTTCTACTGATGGTGTCCTTTGCTGTACAGAAGATTTTTAATTTGATGTAGTCCCATTTGTTCATTTTTTATTTTGTTTCCCTTGCCCAAGCAGATGTATTCAGAAAAAGTTGCTCATGTTTATATTCAAGAGATTTTTGCCTATGTTGTCTTCTAAGAGTTTTATGGTTTCATGACTTACATTCAGGTCTTTGATCTATTTTGAGTTTACTTTTGTGTATAAAGTTAGACAAGAATCTAGTTTCATTCTCTTACATATAGCTGTCCAGTTTTGCCAACACCAACTGTTGAAGAGGCTGTTCATTTCCCCACTGTATATCCATGGCTCCTTTATTGTATATTAATTGACCATATATGCTTGAATTTATATCTGGGCTCTCTACTCTGTTCCATTGATCTATGGGTCTGTTCTTGTGCCAGTACCAAATTGTCTTGATTACTGTGGCTTTGTAGTAGAGCTTGAAGTTGGGGAGCGTAATCCCCCCAGCTTTATTCTTCCTTCTCAGGATTGCTTTGGCTATTTGGGGTCTTTTGTGGTACCATATGAATTTTAGAACTATTTGCTCTAGTTCGTTGAAGAATGCTGTTGGTATTTTGATAGGGATTGCATTGAATCTGTAGATTGCTTTAGGCAGGATGGCCATTTTGACATTATTAATTCTCCTATCCATGAGCATGGAATGTATTTCCATTTATTGGTGTCGTCTTTAATTTCTCTCATGAGTGTCTTGTAGTTTTCAGGGTATAAGTCTTTAACCTCCTTGGTTAGGTTTATTCCTAGATATTTTATTCTTTTTGATGCAGTTGTGAATGGAATCGTTTTTCTGATTTCTCTTTCTGCTAATTCATCATTAGTATATAGGAATGCAACATATTTCTGTGCATTAATTTTGTATCCTGCAACTTTGCTGAATTCAGCTATTAGTTCTAGTAGTTTTGGGGTGGATTCTTTAGGATTTTTTATGTACAATATCATGTTATCTGCAAACAATGACAATTTAACTTGAGGATACAAATTTATAGTTGTTTAAATATGTTAGGGCAGTTTCCAATGAAGCTGGGCATCAAATCATAGTCAGAAACTTCACACACACACACACTTGAATGTTTCCACTTACATCATTTTGACCCATGACATCCTTTCTAGAAACATCACTGCAAAAGAATGGTCTATATTGGTTTCTTTCCCCTATAAGTGTCATTGAATAGTAGCTTTCCTGAAGAATCCTAATCCATATGACTACATTTTAAATACAAATTTCTCCCCAGTGGTCCTTTGGCTATGGAGAAATTAGCACAGACTATAAAGCAGAGTGCTTGAAAGGATCTGCTTGAGGGAAATGTGATAGCAAGAGGAAAAGAGATTTATGCTTTTCATTTAGTGGCAATACTTACTTATCATTTTTATATCATTAGGCCCATTAAAGGACAAGAATGTGAACTATGCCCTCCCTGAAGACAGTTGTTCATGTTTGCATAAGATTTTCTGCCTTGAATAAATCAATCACAAGGAAGAGTCCAATGTATATGTACTCTAGTGCTCTGAATGTTTATTTCAAGTGCCCAACTTATAGGTGAATTCCATTTTGAGAGCTTTCCTTACAAACCACAGAGTGCTCTGGGGTCTTTGTATTTATTCAGTTTGAAAAAGGATATTCCAAGGAGTAGAATGTATTTGAGAATATGAGTGTGGGCAAGGAGATTCTTTAATAAGAAATCTTGCTACAAACACTTTTCAAATGCATTTCAGCTCAACCTGGACACAGTAGACTGGGTTTTTATTTCTTGGCAATATGCTCAGTACATATAATTTAAAATCTATATATGCACAAGTCAAAGAAATTTTCAGAAAGATCCTTGAACTAGGAACAAGATGAGCATTTGATGCCCAGGAAATTCACACATAAACCTGGCAATTCTCTTGGTATCTGTATTCATCAGAAGCTGTTATTAAACCAGACAACTGTGAGCAAACACACTCTAATTCCCTCTGGTGGGGCGTGACAGGCAGAGGACAGTAGAGTTTCATAACAGAGTTTTTAAGCATTTTCCTGTTACGTAATTCCAATAACACCTTTAAAAAGGGAATTAAGGATGGTGACATGGGTGGCCATTTATATTTAAGCCAGTGGTCCATGGAAAATGGTTACGAAAGGAAGATTGGAGCCTTTATAGGTAAACTGAGATAGTCATTGTGAGGTTATATAGGAAGACAAGACAAGAAGACAAGACCCTCAGGCCAAAGGGCACAAATACCAGCTGGAAAGTCCTCAGAATCACATCAGAGGCTGGGAACACTCTCTGAGCCTGGGTTTTATCTGCCTTGGGAAGAGCTGAGGAGGTCCGAGACCTTTCAACATATTATGGATCCAACGTACGTTTGTAGCCCCACACTACTGCAACAATGCCTCTGGATGTAAAGGAACTTGCTGTCTTGGGAAGGCTCTTTCAGACACTGATTTAGATATTTTATTCCCTGATGAGCCTTAAACATTTTGCTCCTGAGGAACAATACACGGGGCTCATCAAAGGCAAGTGTTGTATAACAAAGGCTCCATCTCTGCAGGGAGAGAAAAGCCTGGAAGATCTGGATGCCATACCTCCACCCACTGCTGTCAACCTCTAAGAGGAGCAGAGTCCTGCCTACAAGGCCCTGCCATGAGATGTGTCTGTGCAGTGGAAACGCACGCAGCCCTTTTCTTACAGCGTGCCTCCTGTGGGCTGAGAACTGCGGCGCTGATTTCACTGTGGGCGCAACAGAACTGCTCTTCAGATGGCTGATGAGTTATCAAAGTGTTTCTGAAATGGGGAAATAATGGGGACATAGCAAGACAATGGGAAGAAGAGGAGGAAAAAAAGGAAGAAAAAAATTCATTCTTTGGAAGTGGGACTCTTCCTAGTTTTAATCAATTCATTAAAAATGTTAGACACACCAGAAATGGGTGATGTTCCATTAGAGTAATGAGAACAATGAATATCCTGCAGCTGGCAAGAAAGACAATGGCACGGTCCATGTGGATTTTACTGCCAACTCTCCCATAAACCACCGAGTCGAGTCTCTTGACCTCTCTACGGACCTCAGTTTCTCATCCAGCATTAACACCCTAAGTAACTGACAAAATTACAGCATGTTGTATGTGATTGCTAGTTTATGTGTCATCTTGATAGGGCCAAGGGGTGTCCAGATATCTGGTAAACATATGTCTGTGAGTGTGCTTCTGGAATTAGCACTGGGGTTTGTCGACTGAGTAAAGCAGACTAAGTATTGGCCTTCCCCAGCATAAGTGGACAGCATCCAGTCAGTTAAGGGCCTGAACAGGACAGAAAGGCAGAGGAAGGGAGAATTTGCCTTCTGCCTGGCTGTTTAGCTGAGACGTCAGACCTCTGTCCTCAGGCTGGGACTTACAGCATCAGCTCTCCCAGTCCTCAGGCCTTCAGATCCGGCCGGCGCCACACCATGAGCTTTCCTGGCCTTGCAGCTTGCCGATGACAGACCGGGCCTTCTCAGCCTCCACCTCTGCATGAACCTATTTCTTCTCATAAATCTCTCCTATTGGTTCTCTTTCTTTGGAGAACCCTGACTAATACATTGTCCATTTGGGAACAAAGATACTACTTAATTTTAACCTTCCTGTCTCAGTTTCACTAAGCATAATTTTAAGAACTAAATTCTTTGTATTTTCTATCTTTGCTCCCTTCAAGTAATCATTGGTTTTGAATGGTTTGTTCCCAGAAAGGAATTAGAAACATTATGTGTCTGACAGTGCACTGCATGCAGCTAGTTCCTCGATGAGAATTCAGCAGGAGGAGCTCTTTTGCTGTGAAGACAGCTGTCAGAGGGGTAACTCAGCAGCAGGGTCTTATGCATTCGACAAAATAAACTTCTCCCAGTAGAGAATGGCCTGATTCTTTACCCGCTAAGAAATGGATGAGCCCTTCCCTGACACCCCGGTGGTTTTAGCACGTAGTCCAAGTATCAACATGTAGTATCATATAACATCAGAGGAAGGTATCATCATATAGTCAAAGGAAATCAAAAACCCACATGTCTGCCAAATCCTTCTTTAGGCCTGTTACCCAGAGATGGCTAGCTGCCCCGAAATGTCAGCCGTGGGTGGGGTCCCAGTGGGCTGCAAGAGCTGGTATTTAGCAAATGCAGCTGTTTCCGTGGGCCCTCTTGGTCTCACAGCGGGCCTGTGGGAGCAGAAGGCAGGGAGCCGCTCGTGCAGGGGTACACAGAGGCAGGGGGAGGCCATGGGCTGGGGCTGTCTGTGAGCTCTCATTTCTAGAAGATGTGCCCGCTTCTAGCTAACTCTGGTTATCCAACTCATCAGATCTGTGAGTGGGATCCTTCAGGGCAACATGAAACTGCTCCTGCTGTCACGTGATTTTTAAATTACCTATTTATTTGGTTGATGGAGGATGGAGAGTTTAGAATGGTTTCAGCCAAATGATCAGCTCATGAGGCTTCTGATCTGTTCCAGTGGGTTTAGATTTACACCCTCAAAGACTATCATTAAAGGAAAACAGGGGAGCTTTGGTTTCTGAGGTCCACCTGTCTCTTATTTTCATGCCCCCTTTTCTGTGAAACTGTCCCCATTCTTCAGTGTGTGGGGTCCCTCTCGTCCCCCTGCCTCCTCCCCATTCTTCAAGTCTGCTAACAGCTCGTCTCCAGGACTTTGGAAGCAATACAATGACTCTATATCCACTGTGTGTGATAATTACCTATGTGGTTTCTCCCGAAGCATCTGTATTCAAATAGGAAGGAATCCATTAATGTACAAGGAGATTTCAGGCAAAAGTCTGGGAGTCCATTGAATGGCTCTTATGGAATAGGGCTGAAATTACATTCTTCAGATCACATTACATGGGGGTTCAAACCCCAAGTCACATGTGGCCATCTTGATTCACTCTACCTGGAGATTTCACAGAATTGCCTGGGAAATAGCCAATGTAAATGAAGTTATGATTCTTAAAGTTTTTTGGTGATGGATCTTTTTGAGAATCTGTTAAGATCCATGGATCCTCTCCCCAGTTAAATATATATATGCTCACATATCTAAATTTATATACAACTTTAGGAGGGTGACCAGACTCTCTGGAGCTCACCTTGGGATTCTAGAGAAAGCTTGGTATTTGGAGTAAGAGGACCTGGACTTGAGGTTGCACTGTGATCTTAGGCAAGTTCTTTTCGTTCCTGTGGACTGTATCAAGACCTTGGGTTGTACCAGTGGTTTGTCAGCTAGGAATAGTGCTGCAGACATATTTTACCCCTCATACCCATACAGAACATGTCTAATCTGGGGGACAGGTGAAGGTTGTTTGAAAATAGCCCATGTGAGCTGATATGCCTCCAATGGGGTCAAGAACCACGAGGCAAGGAGACCTCTAAGATGACTTCTGGCTCTGGGGTTCTGTGATTCTGGGGTTTTGCTCCAGGGATTTTGCTCCACAAAGTTAAAAGGCCTCTCTGCCAGGTACTAGCGGGAAGAATAGTGGTGATATGACAGAGAAGGCCAGAAGTCTCACTTTCAAACCCTTCTTACAAATCTGCTGTGTTATTTAATGGGGGAAGGTGGTAAGAAGGGAGCAGAACCCGTCTAGAATTTTCTTTTCCTTGAGAGGCTATTGAATTGGGAGAGGATTTATCTATTCAGTCTTGAGAGGGTAGAGAATTAATTTGTTTTTTTTTTGAAAGCCTATCTTGCATATTGTAGATCCAGAATAAGTACTTTTTGACTAAATAAATTTATTTCTCCTTAGTTACTTTTTTACCAGACAATATGATAAACTTTTGCTGTCCCACTCTGGTTGAGAATCACCAGTACTGTCTAAGGTTTTATTTTACTGAAGTCATTGAAATAGATATTAATTTACCGATTAATTGAAATTCAAGCAATATTTACTAAGCTCTTTTTATGTGCTTAACACAGTAGAGTTTTCAAAATAGTGGAGATTTAGGAACAGAGTTTATAGAGTTTATAAATACCATATACCTGTGCTAATACCAAAAATCATATGTAAATGTTAACTATTGAAAAACAATTACAGTCCATTTATGCTTTTTTCCCCCATTTCAGGAAGGGGAATATAAACCTTTATAAAATAAGAGATAAATTTTTTATATCCTTTGTTATTGCCTGGTTGGAGGCCCTGGAGTGTTTCGGGCTGACTGTTCTTGTGGCTTTGTGCTGAAGGGCCCAGCCACATAGTGCGTTAGCTCGTGGCGCAGCCTATCCGAGGTTCCCTCGGAAGGAGGGTGTTATACAGTTGAACCAGTTTCACTAAGACCTTTATCTTCCTGTCTACCATTGCACGAAATAACACTATAAGGTAGCATTCTGACTGCTTGAAGAGGGGTAACTGCAGACACCAAAGGCATCAATAAATTGATGAAAAGGGAGGAGATAAATATTACTTTCTCAGTGCTCTAGCTCAAAACTACTTTCACTAAGGAGATCAAGTTGCTTTAAATATTGGAACGCCTCTTAGAAATTTTATAATTGCATATAATAAAAGACTACTTTTCCCTCCTGATAGTCATCGTATTTTTTATGTAAATCCTCCTGGTGAGAGTAAGAATAATAAAAATACCACTTATTGTATATTCTCTATGTGGTAGGCTCTGCCTTAGGCATTTTAATATTGATTTATTATATCACTTGACATATCTTGAACATTTACTGTTTCAGGTACCCAAGTAATCCGCCTTAATAGCTTGGAACTATTCGTGTATCCTCCTCCTATTATAGTTGAGAAAACAGGCTTAGAGTGATTAAGTAAGCTGTTAGAGGCCGGTCAGCTGATAAATGCCGGGAAGCTGGGATTTCAACCCAGGTTCTTTAATGTTATTTATAATTCAATCCTCACGCAAGTCTACAAAGCAGTTGGGGGGTATTTCCATTTTACAGATAAGGAAACAGAGTTGGAGAAGTGAGCTACTCTGATAATGGTCACATAGCCAGTAAATGGCCAGGCCGGGTATGGAAGCAGATTAGTATGACTCATAATCCAGTGCTTATTTCACTATGCCCCACTGACTAGCCGTGGATTTAAAGCACGTCACAATGTGAAAGGCAGGTGCTATCTATCTAAACTTTAAAGATTATAGACATTTATTTTGCTTTGCCTAATACCTTCCTTTCCTTGGATATTCAATATCAAAGGAAAATGCTGGTACCTGGAGAGTTTCTAGAAAACATGACATTTTTGTCACTACTTACAGTAATTCAATTTATTGATTTTTTGTGAACATAGTAATATTTTACTGAATTATTCTGCAACAAAATTCTTTTCCATACAATTCAGTAAATGCTTTTTGAATACCTAGAATTTGCAATGCTCTGAGTTAGGCACCGTGATGATTACAGAGATGAATTAGACATAGTCTATTGTGGGGGACAAGGCAGAATCCCAGACATCACGCAGAACAGATAAGCAAATGAACAATAACAGTGTCATACAGGTCCCAAGAAGAGAGACTAGAAAATGTCACATGGAGAAGCTGGAAACAGAAATGGACCTAAAGGGTAGTGTATTAGTTTGCTAGAGCAGCCACAACAAAGTCCCAGTAACAGCAAATAACAAAAGAAACGATTTTCTCACAGTCCTGGAGGCGATAAGTCCAAGATCAGGGTGTCGCCTGGTGGGGTTCCGGCTGAGGCCTCCCCCCTGGGCTTGTGATATAGTTGTCTTCATTCTGCGTCCTTACATCGTAATCTCCTCTTCGTGTAAGGATGTTAGCAACACTGGATTAGGGCCCACTCTACGGGGTAGCCTCATTTTACCTTAATTACCTATTTAAAGGCCCCACCTCCAAATGCAGTCACATTCTGAGGAACTGGCTCTTAGGATTTCAACATAGAAATTTTGTGAAGACACAATTCAGCCTATAACAGATGGGTAAACTATCAAAGGAAGGAGTGTCAGAAGGACAAAGTTTAGAAGGGAAAATATGAAATATTTTTGGGGGAGTAATTTAGTAATTCAATCTGATGGAGGAAAGATTTTTAGGGAAATCCTGAAACCAAGATGGGAAGCCGGTGCTGGCTTTGGTGGGCAATGAAGAGCCGTTGAAAGTCTCTAGCCGTGGGGTGATTTGATAACGCCCCAGGGGGGGACTGTCCATCAACCAATAATATGTTGGGTTGGCTATAAAGAATAGATGTGGGGATCAAAGCAGGCATCTGGTAGCTTATCCAGGAGTCCAGTCATTAAGAGAGGAGGGTATGAATGAGGGAACTAGTCAAGGTGGTGGGTTCATAAGGAACAGGTGGATCAGAGAAACACCACACATTTTTAACTCACTGAATTTGGTGCCTAGTTATGGGAGAGAAATGAAGACAGAGTCAAAGATGGCTGCGAGGCTTGATGAAGCAGAGAAGGGTCTTGTCATTAACCAAAGAGGAAAGGTGGGGGAATTGAAGTAGGGAAATTTTATATGAGAGTAAAGATGTTAAGCCTCAATTTAGAACATATCAAGTTTGATGTTCAATAGACAGGAAGTGAAAAGATGGATCTAGAATTTGGGATAAAGGTTGGAATATATGAAAGATTATTGCATTAAGTGAAAAGTTTTACTGGGAAAGAGATTGGAGAATTATACACTAAAGTGTTAATAGTGATTGAACTGGGGGTGGGATTATACTTAATTTGTATTCCTTCTTTTCACTTTTTTGGTATTATTCAAAATGTTTATCATGAGCAACATTATTAACATTATAATTATATTATTGTGAAGTAGCCTCTTTATGTGAAGTAGAACTCAATAATTTTTGTGAAATAGGCTATGTTTTTTAAGGCCCATACAGGTGGATTTAAACTCCCTCTCCCCTCACTCATGGCAAGTCCAATACTCTCCATAACATATCTAAGAATTTAGAAGCCTTGTGTTAAATTAGTTTAGTGTATAGATTATATAAAAACCTCATGGGCACTGTCCCCATTGTATACCTTACTTATCCAAATATTGAAGCAACATTGTCCTTATCTTGAGAAAGAAGGTGCATAAAAACAGGCTCACACAAATCCTTTGTTGACAGCAGAATTTACTGAAGATCAGAGGAGATTGTGGGACTTTACACTGCAGACATGCAAGTACCTTAACATTGACCTAGGGACAGCCCTCTCTTTAAAGAGTCCCTCAGCCATTTCTGCCGACTCAGTGAGATATGTGGGTTCAAGACACTCATTTCTCCTTCGCTTTGATATTCCTCTGGACCCTCATTTCCTAAATTCCTTCCATATTCTTAAGAAAATCAAGGTAATCCTCCTATGTTCTGCCTTCTTTTTCCAGATTTTCCCCTGGGTCTTGTCTTTTCCCAAGTGTCCCAAATGGTTATCTTCCTAAACTAAAACAAAAATTCATTCTAAGGAATTTTAGTTCCAGCCTTTCATCTGATATTTTTTAACCCTGAAATAATTGGTTTAAAGAACACTTTAAAAATAACACTGGAAGTCATGGAGTGAGTCCATTTTGGGAAGTGTGCACTGAGCTCAAAGAAATGGGGCCTTGAGGAATGCCTGTAAGGAGGGGTGCAGTGGGGAGACAGAGAGCCCGGGGAGAGTCAGGGGAGGGCGCGGCAAGGCAGGGAAAGGAGAACTTTAAGACGGAGTGGGAGTGGCATTAATAATGTGTGCAACTGTTGAATCACTATGTTGGATACTTGAAACCAGTAGGATATTGTAAATCAACTATATTTCAATTTTTAAAAAAGTAAAAAAAAAAGGTGTAGGAGTTAAGTCTCAAGGGGCAGAGTCCCAAAGGATGAGGATGAAGATAGAGACAAAGTCCCTGGGGCCTCGGCATTCAGGACAGTGGTGCCCTTAGAGCCCAGCCCAGGACCCGATTGGGACGGTCACACCCACTAGAGGACCTGCTGCCGCCTCTAACGAGAGGGGCGCCCCAGGAATCCTGAGCTACGCGTGTGAGGCAGTGGCAGTGCACGCGTGCGCGTGGCCAGAGAACCCTTCACAATGGACTCATCTTGGCCGGGCCTGTGGCTGGCTGCCCCCAAGGGCCCACCTAACAGCAGCCTGGCTTCGTTCCCTTCCTGGGTCCCTGCAGTTTGCCCACCATTGCTTCAGATGCCAGCTTCTCTCACCTTGTCTGCCTCCCTAGGGGGAGGGATTCGCTGTGGGGTACCAGGATTTCTGACTCTGCCATCTCCCGTGACCTCAAGCAAACATTTTGTCTCCCAGACTCAGTTTCCTTACCTGTTAGGTGGTAATGGACAAAATCAGACATGCCATCTGGACCTCTCAGGGGGCTGATGAGGTTGAAATGAGAAAAAGCATAGGTGTAAATGCTCTATACATTGCTACCGACCCAGACTTCCCGTATTTGGCCACCACTTTTGTCTCTTACTAAACGTGTGACTTTGAGCAGGCTGACTTTGCACCCCTCAGTTCCCTCATCTGTACAATGGGAATAATAATTATACCCACCTAATGGGGTTGTCGTTTGCTTAAAAAAGTTGGTATTTATAACAAACGTAGAACAAGTCATGGCACTCGGTAAATGCTGTGCGTGTGTCAGCTCCGGTTAGACAGGCGGTGATGTGTCTGATTATATGTTCATGCCTTGTCATCCAAGGAAGCAAGTCAGTCAAAGGTTTATACAATACAGAGAGATGGAAGTTAGAAGTCAGTGAGAAGGACGGTTGTTTCTCCTGTGGGCGCGCTCCTGCCCCCTTTGAGAAACCACACCCCATTCTGACTTGTTTCCGGCCAGTTGAATTTTGCCCCTGCCGGGCCTGGCCAGGAGTGGCTCGTTGCAGCTCCAGCAACCTGTTCTGTCCCGAGAATCTTCTGTTCTGTCCAGCTCTTTTCTGGCCCTGCGTGTGGTCCATGAAGAAGTGGAGAGAGATCTGGTAGGGCAGAGGGTGCTTGGAGACCAAAGAGAAGTCGCCAGTGGAGAAGGAGGGGTGGGACACGCTGGCAGGAGGGGAGAATTGATGGAGCAGGTGCCTGGAGCCGGCGGGAGGGGTGGGTTCAAGAACACAGGTCTCTGAGAACAAAGTTGGCTGAGATTTTTAAACGGTCTTCATAAATCAAGTGCGATAAAGCTGTCTGCCTTTGCAGACTTACACGACCAAAAGGTCTCTCAGGGCACCTCCTCTTTGCCTCCACCACCCGAAGCTGGTAAGGTCAGCTGAAGAAAAACTGGGAAGTGTGTTAAAGTGTGTGTCTGCTCTCCCCAGCCTGCTCCTCCTTCCTGTGCGCCGGCTGACTGGGCCTCTTCTCCCCAGCGATGGGCCCTGATGCCCCAGGCTCACATCAGACACCCCAGCCTCCAGGGCCAATGCACATTAACAGCGGTGGCCATGCAGCAGGAACTCTCATGCGCGTTATTTAATATTCCCAGTGCTTCATATCTCTAGTCTCATGAAAGGAAACAAAATCCCACAGAGTGTGTGTATGTGTGTGGTGGGGGGGAGGGCAAAGCTCAAGGTCACACAGACGGGAAGTGTCTGGGAGGAAATCAAAACCCCAGACTCCTGACTGGAGGTCCAGAGGTCTTACTGCCACCCCCAGTGAGTCCCCACCGGTCGTTGTCACTGACCATCACTGACACTCCGCTCTGGCAAACCTCTTCGCAGCGCATGAGACTTTCTCAGTCCTCAGGGCAGGTGCCTTCGATGTTCTGGGCTCTGCGATTCCTTTCCCCCTGACAGCTCCCTTTCCCACCAGCAGGCCCACGTCCCCCACCCCCGCAGCCAAGCCCTGCCTCACCATCTCCAGTGACTGACAGCGTCCTGGGCTGCTCTTTGCCCATAGCCAGCCAAGCACACGTGGTCCATCTCTGCAACCTCTGGGCTGAGACCTTTTCTATTTCTCTACCCTGTGGTTCTGGCCTTGAAAACCCACATTCTAAATTCCCAGCCTTGGGTATATCTAAATATTCTCCTCTCTGCACCCACACACGGGCAGCAGCTGAGCATCGTGAAGGAAAGAAGTCAGATCGGCTTGCCAGCTGGTAGGCCTCAGGTTTCCAAGGGCAGCCCCAGTGGGAACCTCACTTCTGCTTGGTGGTCCTCACCCCTGGCCCCACCACTTCATGTGCACTTGCTGTTTCAGTCTTCTGTTCCCCTTTCCAAGCTCCTTTCTTGTGCCCAGCTGTCCAATGACCTTGCCTTTTCCTCTGTAAAGAAGAGACCATCTCTCAGCGTCTCCCTTAAAACGCAGCTTTTCAATCTACCAGTTCATCTCTGTCAACTCCCATCCTCACTCCTCCCACCAAGCCCTGTATCACCAGCAGCTCCCTCCTGTTCAACACCAACATCCCTCTCCCAGGCTGTGCTGTGGACCACATCCCTTCCAAGCCTGGACCATCTGTTATCTCCTTTCTTCCATGTTTCTTTGTCTCTGCTCATCAGAAAAGAACCTGTTCAAGTGTCCCCTTTATAAACACATACCAAAAAGCCCCTTCGTCTGCACTATTCAGACCCCCTCCACTGCTGCCCTGTCTCGTTCCTACCTGACCCACCTGCTCACTCCCCTTCAGCCTGTCTCCTGCACTAGCTTCTAACTGCCCTCACTCCAGAGACGCTGCCCTGGACAAGGCCATGTTGCTTTTCCTAAGAGCCGGAAGAGAGGTTTCAGGCCGTGTTTTGCTTGGCCTTTGAAGTCTCTCTCCCTTCGGTGCACTGCTCTTGATTTTTAGGATACTTCTTTCCCAGCTCATTTCCTCCAGCTCTGACCCCCTCTTTGGAATCCGTCTGAGCAGGTTCTCTTTCATCACCAGCCTGACACTCATGCTCCTTAGAGCTCCACGCTCGCCGTAGTGCTTTTCCTTTGTCATGGTTCCCCATGAGTTCCTCAGTCACACGGCCAGTGGGTGAACTGCCACCTGGAGCTCATAGCTGTGAAATCTTAGTCTTCTGTCCAGTTTCCTCTTTGCCCAGAATCATCTCGTTACTGATATGTGCCAATTGGCTGTTTCCATCTGGATGACCCACAGACACTTCAACTCAGTATATCCAAAATGAAATGAATTTTTCTTTACCTCCCTACCCCCAGTCTGTGTCTTGAACTCCCTCTATCCCTATTTCTTGGAAAAGAATACCATGAAGCACATAATTGCTCAGGTCAGAAACCTGGGCGTCCTGCTGGACTCATCCTTCTTTCCCATCCCCTGCCCCACGTGCATCTAACAAGTTATTAAGTCCTATCTGTCCTCTTTTCTAATGATCTCTTGAATCCCGCTTCACCCTCTTACATCTTATCATAACCACTGCACAAGCTGGTCTGTCTTCTACAGTATCCTCTTATTGGACTCCATCACCCACAGTGAAGCCAGTGATTTCAAATACCAATCAAATCATGTCACTCCCCCATGTTAAATCTATCAGTGGCTTCCCTGGCTTGCAGATGCATTTCCAGATTCTTTAGCACAGTATACGTTCCTCTTCACCGGACCCCACCTTACAGCCTAATTCCCCACCAGTTCCACTCTTTCCCACTTCCCAGGCACATGCTGAACTACATGCTATGTCTTGAATACACCACTCATTCTCTTTTCTGCTCCATGTCCTTTCACACACTGTCCCCTCTGAGGAGGAATTGGTCCCACCTCTTGGTGAATTTCTTTGACGACTTCAGGCATCTCAGGGCCATTATCTACTTGGATAAGTCTTTTCCCAATTTCCCTAGATAGGTTTATGTTTAGGGCATTGTTTAATTCACTTTTTATGGCTTATCTCATTGTTTTTTTCTTCTGATTAGAAATGTCATAATTCCATAAAATTTTGAAAATGTGGAAAAATAAAAATCACCTATAATTTATTCATCCATAAATTATTCTTAGCACTTAAGTGCGTTTCTTTTAGTATTTTTTACTATGAATATTTACAAATATTAATAAACCAAAATCATGCTTTATATACTCTTCCATAACCTATTCAAATTCAAGAAAATTTTCCATTATTAAATATTCTTCAAAGGCTTGACTTTATTGAAAAGATTTACTCTTATCTTTTGTTTTAAAAAATGCATGCTCATTGTGAATAAAATTTAAAACAATACAGATATGCACAATGTAGAAAAAGTAAGTCTTTCATAATTTGGTTATAATTTTTTAAATAGTTTGTGTCATACTTTCAGATTTTATTCCTGTGCTTCTACTAGCTTACTTAAGTAAACATTAAAAATTGGCCTTATGGGATAACATGCTTTACACTATTCTGAAATTTTCTTTTTAAAAAATTTCATTGTATATGTTGAAAATGTAAAAGTGAACTTACATGATGTCCCAGCTGTAATTATCCCCTGGCACTTTTCTCTCCTACTACACCCTGAGGTCCTGGAAAACAAACTGTTTTCCCCCAGGTGGGCTTACTCTATAATTTTCTGTGTTATTTGGGACTGGCCGAGCTTTGGCAGGTGGAGGCCTCTCCCTGCTGCCGCTGGGGTTCGCTGAGCAAGCCCCTGGGCTCTGGCACTTTCCCTGCCCGAAGACAGGTACCTCCTGCCCTGAACCCCAAGATACATTTCTCTTGCTCCCCAAGTGTCAGTGGTTTGTCCATGTTGAATGACCGTCTTGCCCTTCGTCTGACAGTCTCAACCTTAGTTTCTGACTAGGAGCTGTGGCCTTGTAATACTTCTTGGGTAAGAATGGAATCATTGGAGTTCAGTTGATGGGATCAGGGGACTAATGCACCCAGAGCTCTCGGAGTTCCCATGGAGTCCAGTCCCCCTGTTCCGTGATGAGATCTACCCACCTACATCAAGGCGGCCCTCTCAGCAACAAGCTTCCCATCCTCCCAGGGACGGGGTGTGAGTGAGCCGAGAGGCCCCAGCGCTGCGGGGGGAGGCAGCACATGGCGGGGCAGGAGCCCCCATCCCCCCACAGGGGCAGAGCTCTGCTGCACTAGGCCTCGTTGCCCCGCCCGGGGTTTTATTAAGAGTGTGGGGATGGAGGCGCCGGGCCGGTGTGCATGTATTGATAAATTGTGAAAAGCTTCTTCCCCCTTCTAATCTTTTGCGTCCCCGCTTCTCTGTCGTTCTACCATTTAGACATCTAGTACACCCAGAAAACAAAGGTGTAGTTAAATAGATGTGATCATAAAATTCAGGAAAAGTAAAGCTTATCGTTTCTAGTAGCTGTTGATTAAAAATTCGCAGCGGCATATGTTTTATGCTTTTCAGGAACAGATCAGGAAACGTCTGTCTTCAAAGTATACAGGCAGTACAGTTCCCTTAGTGACCCAAGAGGACATATGCTAAGGCACTTTGTTGGGGCAGGGGGTTCACTGTCAGAGTCCTTTGCAGAATAAACCACCAATCGAATCTCTGATTTTGATAATCATGCTGACCTGAAGGAGCCTGTGACAGACGTGGGGTTTGATGAAACATTAAGCCAAAACGAATTGTTAAGACAATCAGTAATTTAAAATGCCTATTTATTTCAGGAAGATATGTATAAATATACTAAAGAAGTTCAACTACGATTCGTATCTGAGTTGTGCTGACCCATTACCCTAAAGCTTGCGTCCTGGGGAGAGCTGTGGGGCTCACAGCTTCACTTTTGCTGGTTTTCCCAGGCAGCTTCCTGGAGGATTTCCAAGCCCCTCTTCCTTCCGCCTCCCCCACCAGTGCCTGTTCATCCCCAGGATAGCTGCAAACTATTCCAGTTCCCCTTCTGACCCTTCCTTCCACTAGGACCTGCAGTTTGTGATTTTTCCCCCCTTATTCTCTGTCAAACATGAGAAGCTTAGCTCTACATATAATTTTATTCTTCATTTATAGAAGTTGATATGTTTCTCCTGACAGTACAGAAACATAAGAAGCTTAAAAAATAAGAAAAAAATCCATTTAAGCTATTTCTAAATACAACCAGTCACTTATAAAGTACAAAAACAAAATAAAGAGAGGAAATAGCTGCTCGTTGTGGAACAATTAGGTGTCTGCCAGCTTGTTGTGAGACTGAGGGCAAACCACTACAGCTCCCTCAGCCTGATTCCTTATCCGCAAAATGGGAACAAGAACCCCAGCCCCGCCGATGTCACAGGACTGCGTGAGGGCTGGATAAGCCCATGCCCAGGACATAGGAAAGCACTTTGGAAGTGGTTTTGAATAATTAAACCATATGGTAGAGAGCTGATATACAGGCATGCCTCATCCAAAATGTGGGAGTGGAGGCTCATAACTGGAGAAGTTCTGTACTTGTTAGAGATTTGAAGAGATGGAGTCACTTGAAATTCACTTGTAGATATAAATACCAACTGGGCAGATCACAGGGGAGAAGCTCAGAGCATCAGCTCCAGAGCAGGTCCCGGCGACAGCTGGTCAAGTGAGGCTTTGCTCTGCTCCTGCAGCAGCCTTCTGGGCTGCACAGATTTCAAATGTCAGCACCTTATAATTTGTGATGTGTCACCAGGGGACCTAGTCCTGCAGTCCTTGCACAGAAATGGGCTGTGTCTCAGGGTTAATTTGCTTTATAGACCAGGGGCACCGTTCCTACACTGGGCTTGAGTTCCACTTGAAAATGATTTCATGGCAAGGCTTCCTTGCATGGACATATTAAATGCTCTCTCATCTTTTGTTCTTCAAACCAGCTGCTCCTAGGAGTAAAATCTGTATGTAACCCCCATGTTTCTTATCAGGTAATTATTTTAAGTGGGAAAAGATCTCAGTCAGAGGTTAACAGAATGTTCCCAGATATTTACAGGTTTTTGTGGTTTAAGGGAAATGAATGAAAAACACTTAAAGAAATATTTTTTGTCCCACAGATAGAAACCTAAATGAAGAACTACTTCTGTTCATGACATTGACTTTTGCTGCATTTTTTCCTCCTGATTGCTGCGAGAGTCCCATCTCATTCCATGCTATCTTCATGAACAGAGAGCCTCAGGTATAATCCCACGTGCTAGCTGAGGCAAGCCTCCCAGACAAAGGATTGCATTTGATGTGAAGGAAAAGCACTCTGATTCTCCAAATGTCTTCCTCTCCAGTAGGCTCATACCTGAAGTTTTACAGTTAGAGCTTCATTCTTGTGGAGTGGCCTTCCATGTCCCTCTTCTCTGTCCCCAAACAACCCGGATCTGCTTTCTGTCATTTTAGATTAGTCTGAACTATCTAAAACTTTAAGTAAATGGAATCATATGTGTGTCCTCTTTTTTTTGACCTGGCTTGTTTGACTCAGCAAAATCATTCTGAGGTTCATCTATGCCGTTCTGGGTAGCCAATTCAGTCTTTTTGTTGCTGAATAGTTCTCCATTGTATGGCTGTATTGCTGTCTGTTTATTTATTCACCTTTAGTTTATTTATTCAACTTTTATTCCAGTTGCCATTAGAATTCTTGCACAAGTCTTTGAAGGTGTTCTAGACATCCTCCTGTTAGTAATTTCTAATTTAATTCTCATGGGACAACAACACATATTTTATATGCCTTGACTTTTTTAACTTTCATTGGGATTTCTTTTTTAAAGTCCAGAATATGATCTATGTTGGTAAATGTTCCTTGAACACTTACCCTTGAAAAGAATGTGTGGGTTCTGCTGTTCTTAGGTAGGATTATCTATAAACGTCAATTATGACAAATTGGTTGTTAATGTTATTCAAGTCTTCTATATCATTATTGATTTTCTATCTCCTTTATCAATTAGAAAGAGAGGCATTAAATTATCCAAATGTAATTGTGGGTTTTTCTGTTTTTCTTTACAATTCTATCAGTTTTTGCTTCATGCATTTTGAAGGACTGTGATTAAAATATTAATATATAGGTTTGTTATGTCTCATGATGAATTGATGCTTTGACCCTAGTAATATTCTTTTCTTTGAAATCTACTTTGTCAGATATTAATATAGCTAGTCCAGCTTTCTTTATATTATATTATAATAATATATCTTTTCAATACTTTTAGTTTTGAGTTATTTGTGTTTTTAAATTTTAGAGTAAATCTCATAGGCAGCATATAATTGGGTTTTGCTTTCTCATCCAATATGATAATCTGTACTTTTTATCTGGATTGTTTTAGGCCATTTGCATTTAATGTCATTATTAGGGCTGGATTTAAATCTACCACCACTGTATTTGTTTTCTATTTATTCCATGTGTTCTATGTTCCCTTTTATTTTAGGATTAAGTAATTTCTATGATTCTATTTTTTCCCTTTTTTGGTTTATTAGCATAACTTTTTGTTTTGTTATTTTAGTGGTTGCTTGTTAGTATATATCTTTATTACCTCTAAACAATCAGACATGACTTTACATACCGAATAAGAGCCTTACAAAGTATACTTCTGTTTCTCACCTCCCTACCTTTGCCTAATTGTTCTCATACATTTTACTTCTACATACATTATAAAACCATAATACAATGCTTTTATTTTAATTTTAACCAGTCAATTGTCTTTTCAAAAGATTTAAATACTAAGAAAAAAGTCTTTGTATTTACCTATAAACTATGTATATAGTTATTATTTCTGATGCTTTTCATTCCTTTGTATGGAACTAGGTTTTCTTTGTTATTTTTTCTCCTAAAAGACTTTGTTCTCCAATCTGGTGACTGGAAGGAGCTGTAGTTGGATATTTTTCTTCTTCGGGGTCAGTTATTCTAATAAAGCCCTAAATATATTAGTCTCTGGTAAAAATCATTTCTTTTAGGGTATCTTGTTGAGCAGAATGTTCAAAATATTTCAAAATGGTTACTTTTCCCCTCCCACTGCCAGAAGCACAAGAAGATTTTTCTCTTTTTTTTCAGATCTTTACTGAGAATATGGTAGAGCTCCTGGTGGTAAAATTAAAAGTATGGATGCCCACATAAGGTTGGGACCCCACCCCTGAGTTTTAAATTCTCAGAGTTCATACTGGGCCTCCAGCATTTCATTAGTTACGATTTGAGATTTCCCACACAGACTGGTTCCTATGAAGGTTTCTGCCTGTGGGTGTGTGCTCCAGTAAGTTTCAATTGTCTGTATTGGCCTGACTGTCTTTGCAATTTTGGGGCAGCAGTTTGCCCTGTGACCTCAATTCTCTGTCATATTTAAGAAGAACTGTTGGTTTTTAGTAACTCACAATTTTACTTTTTGTTAGGATGAAGTTTAGAGTGATAACTTCCAAGCTCTTTATATGCTATACCAGAAACTGGAACTCCTAACTTGCTTTTAAAATTTATTCTTAGTAGTTATCATACCAAATATAGTACCTGCCAATGATTATAATTTCGGACCCTATTTTCTCATATTTTTTCCTGATCATTTTACCTCAGCTAGGACTTTCATTCTAATATTAAATAACAGTGTTGGTATAGGCTATTGCTGTCTTATTTTTGGTTTTTGTGGAGGTGTCTTTACTATTTAAGTCTTTTTACAATGCTACAATTTTTTTGGTGTAGATATTGTTTATCTTATTTAGGTAATATTGTTATTCACACTTCATCAAAGTTTTTAAAGAGGTTAGAAATAGATCTTGAATTTGGGAAAACCTTTCTGAAGAACTAATAATATGTTTCATTTATTTTATTTATTTACATTATTAATTGTAATAATAGATTTTTAAAAGTTAGACCTCCTTATATTACTTGAATGAACTCTACTTGGTCACTGTGTCTGGTTATTAGTTTTGATTTGCAAAATTTCATTGATTCTTTGTATCTCTATATTCATAAGTGAGATGATTTAAAATTTGTTGGCATTATTTCTGACACATTTTAGTATTAGTGCTGTGATAGCATCATAAAAAAATGATTATCTTTTCTCCTTTTATATGCTCTATAATAGAAATTGGCAAACAATGTCCCACAGGCCAAATCTGACCACTTGCTACTTGCTTTTGTAAATAAAGTTTTATTGGGAGACATTCACGGGCATCCATTAATGTACTGCCAGGGTTGCTTTTCCACTACAATGGCAGAACCGAGTAGCTGCAACAGAGACTATGTGGTCCACAAAGTTGAAAATATTTGCTCTCTGGCCCTTTATAGAAACATAGTTTGCTGACTCATGGTCTAGAATAACCTGAATAGTACAGAAATACTATTCATTTCCCCCTTTTTTGATGATCTCGAGGAGCTCCCTCAAGAGAGCAGGGCATTGGCCATAGAGTAAGAAACACTGGGTCTATAACCGGTCCCCAGCTCACATTACCCGTGGTGTGCTTGCTGTTGGTTAACACACAGAACCTTCTATGGACTGTTTTCCTCAGATGTAAAATGTGAATAATAATAATCATAATATTTGCGTAAAACACTGTTTTAAAGACGAAATGTATCAATGGGTATTCAAAGTACTCGGCGGAATGCTAAGAACTCATAAGCTCTTAACAAATAACAACTCTCTTCTTGGACGGCTTTTTGACACTGCCTTCAAATCGCGGTTTGTTTTCTGCAGTACCCAACAGCCTTTTTATTGCCAATGTTGTATTATTAAATTCAGTAATGTGAGTTTTTATCTAGAAGTATTTTTTCTAATCTGATTCTTTCTTTTTATTAAACATAATGCCTTTTAAAATCTTACTAAAATTATAAATTAAAAATTTCTGAAGTTAATTCTCTTTCAGAAAGTCTATTTCAAAAGCAAACATTTGCCTCGATTCCTCTGATTCTCTTTAAATTTCTGTGATTCTGCATATATTCAATGATTATTCTCTGTTCATGCTTTCAGGGGAGCTCTTTTCACTTATTGCTGGAATTGCACATAGGTCCAGCTGAGCTTATTTGGGTCTTTCTCCAAGATTTCAGGTCCAGGCAAAGAAAGGATTTAGAGCAGAAATCAAGTTGTCAGCGGGACATCCACTGTTGTTGAGTTCTCCTGTAAAGTCAAAAGCCTCGCCTGTCCAAACAAGTTTACCTTCTATGATTGTCGTTACAGCTCAGATTAGCTGAGTGGTCTCTTCTTTCCTATCATCTCCTTTACTGGACTAGTAGGAGCCGCCCTTTCCCAGGTAGGGCAGGACAGGGATTCACTACGCTACCAATTGCTGGGTGTCCTCTCCTTTCCTGTAGCTCCAGCCATTTGTAGCAGTTTGGTTCAGAGTCCCATCCACTTACTTCCCAGGTGGGCAGCTCCTTTTGAGGTCACGACTCAGGGCTGGGTAAACACTTTTAAAATCTGCTTTTGCATGTATTATATCCTACTGGTATTCTCAAAGTTATCAGCATATAGAAGATACATTTCCCCCTGTCTAGAACTGACATAATTTCTCTACCCCTACCCATTGGAGTAGAAATAAGGGGATGTTAATCAGGTGGCTTCAATAACCTTGAAACAGATGTCAACTGATTTTCTTAGGCTTTTAAGTTGTGGTTTCCAGACATAAAGGAAAGCTATTTCAAGTAAATAGCCAATGTGTATAACAAAAATAAACATCTTTTAAATTCCCAAGCAAATGATAATTACATATTTAAGTGATTTTTGTAAATCACTTGAAAAGATAATCATAAAAAAGACTCATTACTCTTCTCCTTGCCAACTCTGGGATAGATAGGGGTTCTTAGAAAAGACATTTTTCAAAAAGGCAAAGTTCCAAGGCTGATTCCTTGAGCTTAATTTTTATGGAATGAGTTATACTGATTTTATATCTGCATTCATCATTCAATTACTCAGATAAAAATTAAAAAATCTACCTTGGTATCTACCCCCTTTTTGATTATTTTAATTTAAGCCAAAGTATTTTGTGGGTTGAATTTCACCTGCAATTATTCCACATCTACACTTTGCTCTGAATGTGTAGATTAAGCCCCTGGAAGCTTCAACTGTAAAAGAAATTAATGGTGTTTGTAAATATAAAATGAACTCGCATGAAAAATATGAGAGTGAATAATGAGAACACCTGGAAAGGGATAGAACATACTTGTCAGTGCCCAGGTAGACTCAGAGTCAACCTCATCTTCTCTCCCTCTTATCCATTGGTCATCAAATCCAACTGATTCTTATACCCAACTTTCTAAACTACCCTCTTGTCCCTCCCCACTTAGATTCCATTTCTTGCCTCTGACTTCAATGGTCTCTGAACATCTCTCATAACTTTTAGACTCAGCCCTCCTCTAAGTCCCATTCCCTATATTGTGTTTCTCAAATATGGAACTGACTTTGTCATTCCCCTGAATAAGTGCTTTAATGCCTTCAAGAATAAAGCCTGAAATTCTTGCACTTGGATAAAGTCATTCCAAGCATCTTTGCAGTTTGGAACTTCCCCCGAGCTCTGAGATCCAGCCGCACTGGAAGTCCCGGTACTCCTAGTACACAGCATACTCTTTCATGCCTCCGTGCATGTGCATATACTGTTTTATCTGCCAGGAACACTTTCTCCCCTTCACTACATTACCACACACCATCCTATCCTGTTCCTCTTTCAAGAATAGGGTAAAATGTCACCCAGCCCATTTAGGGAGTTTATTACTCGCTTCTGTATGGCTTCTGGAACAGTTTTGCATGTTTCTCTATTTTGTGATTGTTGCTTCCCTGGCATTTATTCCCCCTTTCTTTCACTAACAGGCCTCAGAATGTCCCTGGGGGATCTCCTCCATTGTTGGGATGTCAGAGCTGGATTGGTTCCATACTCAACCCAAATGACGGGCTTGCTTACTTAATTGTCGCATATCATTTTCCTGGTTCTAGTGGTTAGTTCGAGAGCATTTTAAGCCTGACCAATCAGAGTGAACCCTGAACTTTACAGTGATTGTGACATGCAGACATGGCTTCTTTTCTGGGTTTGGTGTCTTATGGCCGTGAGACGGTACCTATCACCATCCCCTTACTACACAGACTCTTCCTGAGGGCCCCAACCAGCACTAGAGGAGGAAGGGCTGAGAAAAGGAGCCTGACAACCTCAGAGAGCCTCAAATCAGACAAAGGCTGGAGCCAGTTCTACCTTTTGGAATGTCCTTTGTGAGCCAGAAACAAATAAAAAGTAATTACCTACCTACCTGCCATGTTTTTTCATTAAACCATTGTAGGTAAGGTGTATTTGTTTACATTTATCTTTGCATCTCAATGTATTACAGGGCACTTGGGGCATCGTATTGCTTAATAAATGTTTGTGAAAAGAGGGGGAGGAAGGAGAATTGTAGTTTTACCCAAGTATTTTATGTTTGGCTGGCTATGTGAATAGCAAAGCTTCGCTGTGGGTATTTTTAAATTTCAATCCTTTTATATTTTATTTCTTGGCCAAAGGATGGAAAAATATGTCAATAAAAACAAAAAACAATTCACACAGGAAAATTATTAGGAATTTCTATTTTTCATTGATTTATCAAGGAACATATTAAAAGAAGTTTGCAGAACCTGATATTGTCCCTGGAAGGGGCTGAAAATTAAGAAATTCAATCTGTGAATTTATAGATGTTTTAAGGAAAAGAAAGTATTTTAAGTTTTATTGTTATTATTTTTTATTGAAGTATATTTGATATACAGTATTATATTGGTTTCAAGTATACAACACAGTGATTCAACAGTTACCTACATTTTTAAATGCTCATCTCAACTAGTATAGTTACTATCTGTCAACATAGAATGATATTATAGAGTTATTGGCATTCTCTATGCTGTACTTTCATCCCTGTGGCTAATTTATATTATGATTGAGATTCTGTGCTTCTTTATCCCCTTCACCTATGTTACCCACCACCCAAGCCCTCCCCCAGGGTAACCACCAGTCACTTCTCAGTGTTTATGAGTCTATTTCTATTTTGTTTGTTTTGTTTTAGATTCTAAATATAAGTGAAATCATGGTATTTTTCTTTCTTTACCTGGCTTATTTCACTTGGCAGAATTTCCTCGAGGTCCATCCATGTTGCTGCAAATGGCAGGATTTCTTTCTTTCTTATGGCTGAATATTTCCATTGTATCTATGCACAACATCTTTATCCATTCATCTACTGATGGACACTTAGATTGCTTCCATATCTTAACTAAGGTAAATATGCAACAATAAACATAGGGGTGCATGTATTTTTTGAATCAGTGATTTTTTTCTTTTTTGGGGGGAAAACTCCTAGAAGTGAAATTACTGGGTTGCATAGTATTTCTACTTTAAGTTTTTTGAGGAACTTTCATACTGCTTTCCACAGTGGCTGTACCAATTTTCATTCCCACCCATGGTGTAGGATGGTTCCCTAGAAAGTATTTTAAGGTTTTAAAATAAAGCTTTTATTTTTGCCAGTTATCTTCCGTTTGCTCCTGCTGGCACTTCCCCCACTTCTCCATCCTGCTGTCTGCCCGAGGAAGCTGACCTGCGTGGTTTGCACAGGGCTCTTACCATCTCATTCGGCCAGTGGGAAGCCCCAACAGTGGGGGAGGAAGAGAAATTGGGATATTGACTCTTCCCTTGCAAGAAATCACCTTAGATTGACTGCATCCCTTGACCGGAGTCCTTGACAATGCGTGTCTAACAGCCTTCCACACGTGACTCCAACCCGTTCCGGAACCACTCCCTCCTCTCTGCGGGTGCTCACTCCGGGTAACTGCAGGGTCAACAATATCTGGTTTGAATGGTCTAATATGAGTGTGCCATCTCTTTTCTGTTGGGACCCCAAGGGATACATATTTATAACAGAAATAAAAATATTAAACCCAAACAATACAAATCTAACACTCTTTGATGCTGCTACATGACATGCTGTCTGTAGAGCAGATAAGTGGAAGAATAGAGCCCATGTGAAATGACTAAAAAGACAGATCAGGGAAGCGAAACCCCTAGAAGGCTTTCGTTGTTTTATTCAAGCAGGTCTTGCAGTCGCAGAGCCCCCAGAGAGCCATCCCCTGGATGATCCGGGCCGACTTCAGGAAAGTTTGACAGTCAGAACCACTTTGATGAGGAAGAAGAGGATGAGAGAAAATGAAGCAGTTTTATTGGGTGAAATGACATTAAGACAGGTACCAAGAAAAGCCACAGTGAGAAAAAGAAATCCCCAAGCTACTCAGCTTCTTTTGGCCTTGGAATTTTCTTCTTTGGTTCCAAAGTTCTCAAATAACACAGACCAAGAGTTGTGTATCAGAGTAAGAAGGGATAGTTGGCGTTGTGATGGAGGCTGGGTCTGGGTTACAGTATACAGTGGCTTCTAAGAGTTTTATCTGGTAACAATTGGCAAAACTCCCAGTTTCCTTAGACCTGCCATACTGAATCCTCACGCGGTTCTTTGCTCAGGGCAGGGAGTGTCCCCTCCTGCACCCCAGGTTTGGGAAGTGGGCTGACCACCATCATCACCACATCACCACTCCTTAGGGTTGCCTCTGGCCTTGATCATCTAACAGCTCTGTTCTCTGAGAAGCGCCTCAAACTCCTCTCTCCATGCTCACTCTCGCTCATGTCCTCGTTTTCACTGCCGTGCGTCCCTGGACTGGCTTCCCTCCTGTGCGCAGGGACGGGGCTCTGCCTCAGCCGGACTTTCTCTGAAGTGCAACTGCAACAGTGTGGAGTTAAAAATGACAGTGTCTTGAGAGACAAGGAGAGGGATGTGTGGGGGGAGAAGAAGGTATGTTCATTAAGAGCTTTTAAATCTCTGAATGCCCCTTCTAAGTTATTAACACACTTGCCTAGGAACGTCTCTGACAACTCAGAGAGGGAGAGAGAGGTGTTCCTGTGTTGTACTCTGAGTGTGTTATGAATGTTTGCATTTATAAGGAGGGAAAAAGTACTGGCCATGCTGCCGATGAGCTGAATCCCATGCTGTGAGCAAGCAGAACAGAATGTTAATTCTGGGGAGGTCCGCTGTCCAAGGAGCCTGGGTCCTGATCGCCTGCCCCGTTAACACAACGGGCACTAATTAGCCTGAACTCTTACTATTTAGGGACATGCTATGTACACAAGGCAAGTCAAAGATTCTATAGTGAGACTTCGCTCTCCATTCCAATTTGAAACGATGACCAAGGAGACTTAACAAGAAATATCAGCTCTGGAATATTTATTTCAAGTATATATTTTCAAGACTACATAGTAACAAAAATGCATAACCAGACAGGTATTCATCCAGCCTTGCCTTCCCAGAAAACCATCCACTGTTATTCATTTATTCAGTATTTACATATTCAACTGAAAGAGGAATACATTCCGTGTTTTTTTAAAAGAAAAATCATGTAGAGAAGTACATTTGTATACGATTACATTTAGAGGTGATAAATGTCACGATCAAAGTGTTCATGGTATTAACAGTACACAGAGAAGACAGTTTAGCTTGATGGAAAGAGGGGCAAAAGCCAGGGAACACTTCTGGAAGGAATGTGAAGGTTGAATTGGGGTTGGCATTCTAGGCAGAACAAATAGCGTATGCAAAGGTGGCAGGGAAATAGACTGCTCTTATGTAAATGGTACCTTGTTTTGGGTTTATCCAGAATGGTGGAGAACACACTCTTTTGGGGAGAGGATCCTGAAGGGCTACTGCATATGTTCATGCTTATGCTAATTAATAAGCCAACACCCATGTCAATAAACCTTAGTATAAGAGCAGACCCTTTGACGATAAAAAAAATTGTGCAAATATTTCCTGAATATCAATGATGGATGTTACAGTTTGATGTTTTAGACAAAATATGGACTACATGCATCTCAGGTCACACTCACACAGATGTTTTCTGGAATCTTAGTATATAAACACTCCACACCAGGTCACCTATGTGAGCAGAATACAAAATACCTGGAAAATTCCATCACAGCCTAGAAGCATAAGGAAGAATGCTGTGTGGGGGGCTGACAAATATGCTCAGTATTGTTCTGTCAGTAAGCCTGCTAAATCATTTCGAAGAGTTTATTCTCTTGTCAGGGTTAAACACCTCCAGGATCTTTTTCATGCCATTCATGGCATAGTAAGCCTTATTCAAGAATGACAGAAGGAAAGGTAGGTTGTATCTTAGAGCAGGTGATGGAAATAAAAATAAGCTAATTTCACATTAGTGGACTCTTGGAGTCTATATTCTACAGTAGAGAAAGTTTCTTGAAAAAGGATCTTAAAAACATTACCTTGCTGTTATTTCTTTGAAACTATGAAATCATCAATGGACTGCCCATTTCCCCGTTCCCTTGCAGGACCTCTGCAGCGGTCTGCCCTTGGCAGAGACCCTCACTCAACAACTGTCAAGTCGTATTGGATTATTGACTTGGGAGGTAGTGGGGCATGGGCTGGGCCCCTGCTGGCAAGCTGAGCTGCTGTTCAGGAGTGAGGCTTGCTGACCAGGAATGCCTCTGCTTTCTCCTGCTTTGTTTTAGAATTGGGTCCTGCTCTATGAAGCCAGTCATCCCTCCATTTTACTCGATGTACATTTCATTTTTTTTGGAGCTTTGGATCAAACAGAATTCAGGGTAGCTTTGACCATGTGCAGATTTCCTCCTTAGTTCACACGCGCCTTGGATTACAATCCACCCTCCCTTCCCTGTCCTGTGTGGTAAGCTTGCATTTATGGCACAGAAAATAGGGACAGTTCTGCGGTCCACCCCTTGCCTCCGGCCCAGGTTCTCTTTGTAGTTTCTGAAATGCAGAGGGCTAGAGGAGATGAGGTTGTTTCCCCAGCCTTCACTAGAGAAAACAGCAGGCTGGAATGCCAATGTTTACAAAACACTCACATCATTTATTCATCCACTCATCTGAAAGACAGCTATTGATCACGTTAGGTGCTAGGCACCCTGCTAGGAGCAGCCATGCTAACTGAAGAGGCACCCCACCCATCACCACCCTGAGTCCAGAGACTGATCTAAAAGCCCAGGAGTAGGTGACACTGCTGAGCTTGAAAGCGTGTCCTGACCCCGGGTGCTGCATTTATGCCACTGCCCACAAATCCTGTGGGCAGGCTGTGGACTGTCCCTGGGCAAGCGCCCACAGCTGGAACTGCTCTTCAGTTTCTCTCAGCAACTTGCTTCCCTTCTGGAAACTGCCCTTCCATTTCAAGTTTCCTTTATTTTTGTACCTGCTCAAAGAGGACATGGGGTAGAGGAAAGAGTGGGTGGGTGCCTCAAAGTATGACTTTCCACCAGGTTTGGTCCAGGAAGCAGGGTTGCACAAATGCAAAATAGAGAGTTCAAAGGTAACAAAAAGAAAAGAAAAATCCTTTGTGCATGATAATGAAATATGAGCTGTAGGCTGTGTTTGATGTCAAACAAGGGAGACTGGAGATGGTCCTCAGTGTGAATGTGGACAGTGAGAAAAGAGGGTTCAGTTGGGTGCATCTCTTGTCCATACTGAGGACAATTGCATAGATTAGTTAGGGTCAAGACTGAAATATGACAATTGAAGTTGTACTTTCTAACACCTTATTCTAGCAAAGGGGGAGAGTAAGGAAGAGTCACAAAATGAATTACTGATTAGAAATTGCCCTCAAGGCTTGCTTACTGCCAGACACTGTTGTGCCCAAGTTGTGAGACCCTGAAAGACCACCAAGGAGCCGATTCCGATGCAAACACACAAGAGTCGTTTATTTCAAGTTCGAGCTCGGGCTCACACCCGTCACTGATGCAGTGGTTCCAAAGTGAGAGCCCCGAGCCCAGGGCAGACAAAGCTTTTATGCATTACAATGTGCAGGAAGAAAGAAACTTGCACCTGGCCTCTGCTGATTGGATGATTTAAAGTAAGGGTGGCTTGTACATTCTTTATTGGTTGAGTCCAGCTGGCGCTAAGCTGCCGGCTGTTGTAACATGTAAGGTATGTTATCTTTAAGGAGCAGGTGCGTCTGGACCTTGAGGTCCTCCCTGTGGTCGTCGCTAGGGAACTATCTGGTATGAGGGTCACTGGAGCAATGGGTGGTTTTTCCAGTAACTGGAACAAAGTTTTCTTAGAACTAGGTCAGGGCTGAGGCTTCCTTCTTAAGATGGCCTTTTTAAAATGGAGTCTCTCTTGCTCTCACAACGCTTTCCAACAAATTATTACTTTCTGATTTGTTGAGAAATTATCTTCAATAATTAATATTTGGAATATGCAAACATGCATTATTTTTTAGACATATAGTCAAGGCAATGAATTAGATTTCTGGGTAATCAGCTATTGATTCTTCTGGATGTTGTCAGAAGGTGCAGATAGATGTCTTTCAGGCCTAATATAATTGACTCAATTCTGAAATCACTCCCTCAGTTCCATAAACGCCAGGTGCTACACTAATGCACACATCAATTAAGCATTATTGTGGAAAAAGCCTTCGAAGGGCAGTCTGCTCTTTGCTATTATGTTATGCTCCTATGAAGGTCAAAATAGATGATGCAGTAATGGATAAATAAGTGAACTTACCCATGGAAAAAGACTTGCTGACCTCGATGCTTCTCATAATTCTGTGGTAATTACTCAAAGGAAGTGAATGACTCCAGGAAACTCAGGGATATGTTTGTGTCTATGTGACGATCCCAGATGGTGTCCAAGCACTTGGCAGGCTGCCCGGTGGAATTTCTCATCTGAAATGTCGCAGGCTCAGCAAGAGTTGTTCTCAGGAAGTTGCTGCAAGGCAGGGCTGGGCTGCAGTCAGAGGAAGAGGCTGCGCTTTCACCTCAAAGCGGGAGGGAACTCAGGCCAGAAATCAGGTGGTTCGGGTACCTGCACACAGAGCTTTGTCCTCCAGATTCCAGGGACCCAGCAGAACCAATAGGGGCTCTTTTCTGGGGTGAAAGGGCACCCTGTAAGGGAACTTAAAGACTCCCTGCCATGTTAGTTCTGCCGGAGAGTCAAGTTTCTTCCTGCTTCCAAAGTCTGGTGGCAATTTACTACACAAATGTGGATATAGGACAGGGTGTGGCAGGAAGACTAGCGGGCTGCTGTAGGGCTTGAAGGGGCTGTGCCTCATTCACCTGGGCCACTCAGGTACCAGCAGCAGAAAGTTGTCTAATCTTTCTCAGGGATAATTTCATTTTCTCGGCCTCCGAGAAGACCTGAAAACCCTCCACATATAAAGGGATAAAGTTGTAGTGACAGTTTCAGGCACTGTGAAAAATTGTGTTGTAGATTTTTTTTATGAATGAAAAATAAAATCCTGCTTCTCCCATAATCATTCAACCATCAACAGCTAATTATGAAGCCCTTCCTCTGTGCAGGCACTGGGCCACACTCTAGAGATAGCTACAGTGGAGCAGAAGCAGACGTGGGGCACTCGTGGAGTGGACTGTCTAGTTGGGGGATGCAGTGAGAGGCAGAATAAGACACATGAAAACTCTGCACCCACCACCAGGCAAAAGATGACACTGCTGCTCACAGAGCTTATTGCAAAGAGGTTTGATCTAATCAGGAAGGATCTCCGTGGGATGATCACCGGGCTGGGAGAGGGAAGGTGTGCATTCTTCTCTTAGCTGCCCAAGTAAAATAATTTACAGGTATACCTCTTTCCCTTTCATAAGCCTTATGTCTAATCATTTGGAAGGTCCTGCCAAGGACACCCTGTACCCACATGTCTGCATAGCCTCTGGGGAACATGGTAGATGTTCTATTGTCCTCCTTGCAGACTGGGGCTTGTGGGGAAACTCTTGTGCATGTGTTACCCACCTTTGCGGAATATGCTAATACGTAATAGGCACTGTTCCTTCTCTCTTCCTACCCAGGATAAAAATGGAAGCCTCATTAAAAACTAGAGTTCCCCAACTTCTTGTCTTTGCCCCCATTTTTGAAGACGGAGACATCGTGTTAGGCCAAAGCGGGGGGATACCTGCTGCAGTGGCCTCAGGGCAGGGCACCCATCAGAACACTCCCCGGCCCAGCTGCAGGCTGAGCAGATTCAGGAAACCTCCCCGCCATGTTCTTGAACAGCAGGGGAGTGGAATGACTTAACAAGCACTCACAGCTCTATTGAAGCCAAACTCTTATTTCTTAAAAGCTCAGATCCAATCATATCTTCGCATGGATGTGACAAATAAAGGTTGAAAAATTCATTCTTGTAACCAGGGGTTAGTGGGATTGGTGTGTTTGTACCAAACTCACCCGGCCGTCACCCACCATGATCAGGCTTTTAAAACTCCAGTCTCTCCTGGTGTAAATGGCTTTGAAAATCTCCATTCCTTTATCTGCCTTTGGTGTTACTCTTTGTTTGAATTCATTACCTATCAATTAATTGCTTAAGAGACAATCATAATTATCTTAAGAGTAATAAAAGCATACTTATTCTCTTTTCTGAGTACTTATGCCATGACTGGCACTACACTAAGCATGTTTCCTACATTATCTCATTTAATCTTTCTAACAACTCTGGGAATTAGGGATTATGAGCCTTTCTAAGGTTCTAGAAAAGGGAGCTACTGAAGTTAGGTAACTTGGACAATGTAGCTCAGATATCAAATGGAAGAGGTGGGGTTAAACAGAGTCCATGCCCTTGACCTTGGCACTGAGCAAGCCATATCATGGCAAGTTGGTCTGTGGTCCAGAGTCAGTACTTAAGTCCGTCAACATTAGATGACTACCTACTGTGAGTCAGGCGCTGTTGCTCAGTGTAAGGAACACGAGACGGATACTGAATAGCTTCTTTAGTAAGGCTTAAAGTCTGCTGGGATGTTAAACCTAGATGTCTACATGGCACAAGACATGTTATATTAAGTGCTAAAGCGGAGGACAGGCATAGGTCATGGGAGCTCTGAGGAGACAGAGGTAAATTCTGATGGGGGTGGGGGTGGGTGGGAAGGGACTAGGAGCAGTTTAGGGGTGGTGCTTTCAGTTGTATCTTCAAAGACCAGCCAGCGTTTGGCAGGTACTGGCAAGTGCTGGGGGAGGTCACTGAGACGGTGGACAGCCCATTGACCGTCGAGCTGGCCCCAGGAAACCAGAGACTCCTGACCCCTGCCCGTGCTCTTGGAATGTATGTCCCCCCACCATTTCCACCCTAGGAGCTGTTTCCGGCCAAAGCCTTGAGAAAGCAATGAGTTGCTGAGCCTGTCTGGACTGGGCATGGGACCGAACCCCGTGAGGCCTCTGTGTGAAGTTTTAAAATTCTGGCAGGCTGGTCGGGAGAGCTACTAGGGTCATGGTCACCCAAGACGAGCCTCAAAAGTAAGTTCCCTTGCTTATTCAAACTGCCACCTCCCACTCCGGATGGTCTGCCTCTCGTTTTGGTCTCTCTTTGCCCTTCGTAAGTATGGGAGCCAGTCGGTGAGCCATCAGAGACAGAAAGGACGTCCCCATAAATGCAACCACTTGATCGAAGGTCCCGAGGGCTCCGGCTCTCACGGACCAGGGCTGCCGCACAGGCTGTGGGGCGGGGGAGCGGAGGGGGCCTGGAGAGAGCTGCGCGACTGTCACAGCGGCCTGCAGTGCGGGCCCTGGAAGATTTTTCAAGGAGACAAGTGATGTGGTTCCATTCCTCTGTGGGAGCGCCAAGCGTTCATAGTCTGCTTCCTGGTGCGCAGTGAGGTACTAGATGAAGCTGTATGAAATTGCCGACATTTGACTATTTCAGTCTACCAAAATGACAGTTCTATATGGTTCAACCCAATACATTCTGGAGTTTTGTTTCTGGTTCTGGAAAAGACTTTGTGTAGAGTGTGTGGCTAAAAATTGGGGGTTTCTCCTCCAAAAACTTTCTGGCCTGTGGAGGTCCTCAGAGTACTGTTGGGGTCTAATAGCTATTTTGAATATCTTCGTTTAGCCAATAAGACAGTGAAATAAAATTTTACTTATTTGAGGCTGGAACTCGATCGTCTCAGGTTGGTGACCCAGCTACTGCACGGAGCTCAGGCGCTCTCATTGGTTTTTGATGAAATCAGAAATTTCACTTACCTCTGGAGGAGTGGACAGGGAATGAAGCTCAAAGGTCCCTGACAGAACTACTGGCTCGTGCAGACTGCCCCTGCGAGCCAGCATGCAGGCAGATATGCCATGTTTCTAGGCAACCTTGGGTGTCCTGGGGCCTGTGCTTACGTTTCTTCATCCATCAAATGTTTTCTGAGTGTCTCAATGTTTCATGAAAGTTCTAGTCACTGGGGAGATGGTTGGAGTTAAAGCAGATATATTTATGTACCTGCTGGGGCAAAAGTAGAATGAATAACAGATGACTACACTGTTATTTAGTGCCAATAAATGTGGCAAAGTAGTCTCTCTCTGTGGAGAAAGGGTGAGATGGTATTGAGAGCAACATCCAATGAAGGGCTACTTAGTACCAGACACCAGGTTTTTGGCTGATTTTTTAATCTTTTTAATCCTCCCCACCTTTGGGCAAATTAGGTGTTATCCCTTTTTAACAGATAAGGATGTTGACTCAGAGAAATTGAGACAAGCGCTGGGGTTCCGCCAGCTGGAAGGTGGTGGAGCAGGAGCTTAAGTCCAGATCTGTTTGCCTTCCAAGCCTGGGCTCTTTCCATCAGCATCCTTAACAGGAGGTGACTGTAGTTTGCTCATGACAAACCCAGAGGATCAAATGCTTATTTGTCCCGTGGCTTATTTTCTTCTCACCCAGAATGGGACCACGACAGAGTGATCGTCACCATTTGTTGACAGTGGGGATGTGAGCTGTACAGATAGAATCAGAGTGTCAAGGGCAGGCAGTTGGCATCTGCCCAAGGCACGCAAAGAGCGTTTCGAGCCCACGGTAATGATGCGGCGGCACTCCTGCAATGCGGTTTCCACAAGGATTACTATGTTACAAGAGGAAGTACAAAGATACTGCTTAGAGTCAGCAAGCCTAATGAGAAGTTTGTCCTAGTTCTGATGAATTTGCAGAAGTTGCAACTCTAACAAGAATAGCAGTCACGCTATTAACTTGGGTGACGCGAGTATCATTACCTTGGCTTCTCTATCCCAAGTAAGTTAAGAGAACAACAACAAAAATATAAGGCTTAAATCTTCATGCCACAATATATTTTGAGATATACAGTCAGGAAACTGGAGTAAAATATGCAAAGAATTCCATTTTCTTTGTTTTAAAAATGACTTTCTGCCGACTTGAGTAAAAAGAACGTGTTCTGATGAGTCCATCCATCCTGGAAAGGTTTTTGTTCTTTTTAAAAGTCACCAAATCTTCACAATAGTTTGGTGTGAACAAAGAAAGCCAGTGATTCTTTCCTTCACTAGGTGCCAGGGATGTAGAGAGTACGGGGCTGATTTTCTTCTTATCATATTACAAATGTACGTGTTCAGGAGCTGCTTTGGTGTTTATTATTGATATAAAAAGGAAGCTCATAACTCAGTGTGCCTGCCCCTCCTCCAGGGGACAAGTCCCTGTTACTGTGGCTCTGAAACAGGCTGGTTATAATGTCCCATCAGACAGGCATTTGTCAGAGTTGTGCAGCACCGTTGCCTGGAACTGGGACTCCGGGGCCAGGTGGTGGGAAGCTTCATCTCTAAAAGCATGTGAACAACCTTCTGTGTCACTGGGGGTGAACCTTTCACCCCAGATTTAGAAAACACCCTGCAGCCAAGCCCTGAGTGCCCAGCACTCTTCCTCTCTCGGGTAAGCACTAAGCACCTAACAGTCCTGTCGGCCTTGATTAATTCTCTATACAATGATCGAGAGAGATTTTGACTTTGGGGCAAATCAAACTGTGGTGGACTGTGCAACACTGACTAAAGGATAAGCCCTTATTAAAAGTGAAAAACTCGGAGCTTGTTGCTGGTGGGGAGTGCACAGAAATAAAAGCACATGAACGATGAATTCCAACTGTAGATTTAAAAAATGCTCCAGGAATGATCAAGTACTTTGGGGTTATTCTATTCTGTAATTTTTAATGGCTTCTGAGTAATACTGAGTAATACTGCTTGGTTACAATGCTATTAAGAAAATTACCCATTCTGTCTTGGCGTGAACAAGTGTAGACTATTAATCCACTAATCAGTAGTTTTTGTAAAAGGGGAAAGGTCTTTTTTTATTCTTTTACAGCATGAACCTGTTTTGATTTAGTGCATAAACAACTGACCATTTGCAAGAATATAACTAATTTCAAGGAAAATGTCAAAGGACACTGTTCTCAAAAGTATTTAATGGGACCTAAACGTTTGATTTAGAGAGGAAACAAAGGCACTTGGAATACCTCCCTACCAAGGATGCATGTAAAGTGGGACAACTCTGAGAGACTGGAGGACTCTTTCTCTTGGATTTCAGTGTGAATTGTTTTTTCTCATGATACTGTTGGGCCAGAATGGAAATTATATGTAGACATATATATTTATAATTTGGGAATTCTATATATTAGATATATATGGGAATTATATATATATATATATTTATGTGCAACTTAGCATACGATTCTTGTTTGATTCAGTGCTAGATGATGTAGGTAAGATTACCATTCAGTTTTAGGAAAGGAGAGAAGCTAGGAGGTTTGCTCCTGGCCATGCAGTTAGCCAAGAGAAATGCGTAAACAGCAACCCAGTCACTCTGACACCAAATGGTTCTTCTCTTGATGTGACAGGAGCAGGGCTGCCATGAGCAGGCTTGTGGGCAGCTCCCACTGCGGCCCCAGCACTGCCTGCCGGGGGCACCATCCCTGTTCAGAGCTTCTGCCGCGAGCAGTGTGTAAGAAGGGGCTCCTCCAACGTAGCTCTCCTGCCGAGACACAGTGGCCTCTCCAGCCCTTCCATCATGGCAGAGGTTCAAGGTCTGAAAGAGACCCAAGTCAGCAGCTGATGGGGGAATCGAGTCACATGCAGCAGTGGCACCCTAGAGACGCGGCAGAGGGGGCACGTGACTGGTAGATACAGTTTTAAACTGGCCTGGCTGTTGCATAAACTGAAACTAAACATCAGAAATATCCTCTCCCGTAAGATTTTGTGCAGTAATTTCTTGCACCGAAGGGTCTGGTTCCACTCTTCTGTTTGTTCAGTCGCCCATCCCTCACGTCTTTGTTGAGCCCCAGCCCCTTGGCAGTCACTGTGCTGGCGAGAAGGCAGACACTGACCTTGCCCAGGTAGCGCACGGCCCTCAGGGGGCAGGGATAGGGGAAAGGAAGCAAGTGCTGAGGGGAGTGGATGCTAAACCCTTGCGACTCACGGAAAGCCATTCACCTCTTGTCCGCAGCCCCATATGTGTGTGCGTGGAACATGACAACAGCTTTAGATGGCTTTGCCTCCATGTCTGTGACATCCTCCTCCAGTGTTTCTGGAAAAGCTCCCTGGATGTGTCTCATGTGTGGTCACAGACCAGCCTGGGCGGCTTTCACACCGTATCTGCTCTTTCTCCTTCCTCTCTCCAGCCTGCCTCTCCTGGGTTCGGTCATGTCCCACCGGAAACCAGCGCTAATGTGCCCGGAGGCGAGAAGCGGTGAGTGTCTCTCTCCTCTCTGCATTGTGCTCTGTTGGAGGGCCTCCGATGGCTTCCAGAGTTTCTAGTGAAACTAAAACCCAGGCGTTCCTCAGCGGGCAGTCAGGGCCACACGGGAAGGGTGCTGCGCTAGCCTGAGCTCAGAGAAAGGCAATGGGACTGTACCCACAAGCCCTCATCTGTGGGGGACGCTCCAAGGGGGCCCAGCCCTGAACATGGTCTCTTTGAGGGAGAAGCTTGAAACCTTGTTTAACGAGGAATAAGACCGTCTTTCCTGAGATAAAAGATGTGGCACAGTTATGTTGGCTGCATGCATGGAAAGCACAGAACTTGTCCTAAAGGGTAATCAGGGGAGGGGTAAAATGATGTAGACTCATCCCCTACTTCGACAGGAAGATTGGGGGAAGAAGGCGTCCATCGGGGGTCTGAAATAAAAGGGTGTGTAGGGGGAGAGCAGAAAAGAGGGGCAATGGGCCAGAGCAGAAATGTAGCAGACGGTTCAGCCCGACGGCGGCGTTGCTCCTCAGTTGGCTGTTGCTCCAAAGCGGCTGCGCCCAGAAGTCCTTGTTTGGGCGGCAGGAGACTACCAACCCCGCAATTCACAATTTAAAAAGTGAAGTTTCCTGTTCTTTTCAAACACAGATTATCTCCTTATCTAAGAGGAATATGATGTCCAAAAATGTAATAGTTGGTATAATCCATGGAACGTTTAATGCATCTTTCTTGACATAATTATGTCTCAGGTATTGTGCCGGATATTCAGCTTGTAAAGATAAGGCCTAATTCTTATGACATAAGCCTGACATCCAAAGAACATAACCTAGAACATTCCCAGAAAGCACAAGCATGCTTCCTACATGAACATAGAATCCATAACAAACTTTGTGCCAGTACTAGTAGACATAGAAAGGGAACTTGGATTGAGGGAGAGAGGAAGAAGGGAATTTTTTTTTAATTTATCAAAATTTGAGTGTGGGCAGTTTACTTTAAAGTCAGACCTACTGGAATATTTTAATAATTAAGAGTTAATGTGTCTGAGAGCAGACTCTCTTGAGGCAGGCCTGTGTCCTGGAAGAGCATTGGCCGGGCAGTCAGGGGCCTGCGTCCTGTTTTGCGCCTCATCCTGCTGCCCACTGGGTGGGTTTTCCTGGGCAAAGCATCAGTGGTGTTCACTCTCCCGATACCTAGACTCCTTTGCTACAAAATCTGAGATTAGGCACCGTTCCTGACTTTGAGGTCCCTTATACTGTTAAGTCTCTTTATGGTACTGCCATTTAATCATGTTAGAGCCTTGTACTCATTTAATGATATTTATTGAGAGATCAGTGTAATAGACGGTGGCATTAGGTGTATGGTAATAAATAAAGACGGAGTTTGACTTGTGGAGTTCACATATGAGAGAGGGAGAGAGATGACAGATAAGTCAGCATCCAAATAAATACAGAAGCACCACTGAACTAAGAAGTACGCAAGTGGTTTGATGAGATAAAGAATAACTGTGGGGAAGGATCCTTCAGGAAAGGACACGGGTATCCTCCCATACTCTAGGTGGTAGACAAAGGATGTGTTCATTTTTGAGGATTGTATGTGATTACACAATCTTCTACATGTGTTTTATATATCAGTAAAAAGATTTATTTGCTTTAACAAAAAAAGCTGGGTTTAGAGATTCGACTGGGCCTGTGGGTTTGCGGGGAGAAACAGCAAACAGTCTCTACCTCTCTCTCTCGCTCTCCTACCTCCCCTTCCACTGCTTTCCACTCCTAGATGCACTTCTGGCACCTCCTTTTGTTCATAGTTTGGCATATCGCAGCTTTCTTTCCTCCTCCTGCCCTGGACACAGGTATATATTTCCCATCCCTTCTCATCCTCATGATACAGATTTATCTTCAGTTCGATTACAACAATAGTCAATACTTGCATTATTATGACTATGCGAACACAATCCATAGCTGAGCTGTGATTGCTTGTGGTCTTACGGGCGTACTTTCCTTTCCTGCACAAGCTTTGGCTTTCCCTGGACTCAATAATTATCTTGTTTTTGAATTAAGCGTATTTCCTATCTATGTATACCTTACTCAACCTCAAATACCCTCCTGTTGAAGTATCCTCTCAAGATATCCATCCGTGACATCAGGCGTGCTGTCTGCTTCACATTTCTAAAGAGGGTTCTCCTGAGCTCTGCTGAGCCGCTCCGCACAGCACTGGCCTCCATGCCTCCAGCCCAGCTCTTACCCTCCACCTTGCTCTTTTGCTGGATTAGTTTCCTTGATCCTGTATCTTTCCCTTTGTTGGTTTTATCCCTCATTTTGGTGGCACATGTCTTTCAATAGTTTCCTGAGAAACGGTTCATGGGAGATAAAGTTACTGAAATTTTACCTGTCTGAATATATCTATGTTTTATCTTCCCATTTGCTCAATAATTTGGCTACATGGGTTTCTAGGTCAGAAATCATTTGCCTTCAGAATTTTGAAGGCATTGCCTCATTGTCTCCACTTCCCAGTGTTGCTGTTGAAGTGTCCGGAGTTATCTTGATTCTTTATCCTTTGTATATAATTTGTTTTTTATTTCCTCTCCTTTAAAAGAAGCTTTTAAGGTCTCCTTGGCCTGGTAAACTGAAATGTCATACTGAGGTGTGAGTGTGTTCTTGTCCATTGTGTGGGGCAGGCTGGGGGTCCTTCAGTCGGGGTGCTCATATCCCTCTTTGTTCTCTCAATGTCCCTTTAAAAAAAAATCATCCTATTCTTCTTTCTCTTCATTTTCTTTTGTTTAAGTAAAACTGTAGGGTTTTTAAAGTTTTCTTCTCTCTATGTAGTTCTCTGTTTCTTCCAAATAGTCTCTCCTGAACCCTCTTTTAACCTGACTCTGTCTTTATTATTAGAGTCATTAAGTAGGTGGTAAGCTTTTGTCTGCTCACATTTAAGAGTGGGTGACCTAAAAGCTGATTAGAAACTTTGAACATTTGGACAGGGTTTGAAATTCTAAGACCACACCAAGGCTGACCCAGCTGGGATTTTTGTGGGAGAATCCCTGATGTTTGTCAGTTTAGTTTTTTCCTCTTGACTGGTCACAGTCCCCTTTAAGTGTTCTCCAGTATTTTTCTGGTAAGTAAAGGCCCAGGGAAGAGGGCTGGGGGGTCTGAGCATACATTAGGCAGGCTTTCACTGTCCCTCCACTTTCTATATGGTAACTTTGCATGGTGCTCCGGTATCCAGGGGCCCCATTTTCATTCTTTCTAGAGAAAAACCTCTGGTGTCTTGCTGGGACTGGGTGGGAGTGAGAACAGCTGTTCGGTCACAGAGAGTAGGGGAAGGGCTTCTTAAGCAGCTTTGGATTGTGTTTATCTTATACCTTCCTTCAGCCCAGCCCCTAAGGCACCTAGTGTCACCACTTTTTGAACCATTGAAGAGGCTACATCAGGTTGTTTCTTGGCCTTCCCCTGGCCAGCCTGAGAGACATCTTTCTTACAACTTCTGACATTCTCACGCTTTCCATTGCTTCCCAGCCTCCTAAAGTTTAGTATTGTGGTTTTCTTTTCTTTTTCCTGTCCTTGGGGGTTTATGTCTTTTTGAAAAATCACTTGCCTATAGATTTAGTGAGGTTTCAGTAGGGAATGCAGTCAGTACGTGTGTCTGGCCTGCCATCCTTACCTGAATGCCCCCACGTGGAGGCTTCAAGGCGTGGATGTGACATGAGCTGATTTATGCTCTAAAATTATAATTTCTCTCCGTGTGGAGAGTGGATTGGAGAGAAAGGTCTGTACTAGAAATAACAAAGATGGGGTCAGGTAGGGGCAGGAAAGATAGAAAGAAATGCATGGCCCCAAGACATATTTTGTCAGTACAAACCCAGGACTTGCTAATGGCTTGGATGTGAGTGAGGGGGACAGGAACAGGGGTAAGTGCTGCAGTTTTTATTTGAGCAACTGAATGCATGACGGTGCCACTTACCGAGATGGAGAAGCTGGGAGAAAAAACATTTCATATTAGAGACAAATATTCAGTCATTTCATGGCTGCTCAGAGGCCTTTGTGGACCTGGGCTACAAAGACTTTTGTATGAGAAAACTATTTTTACACGGTTTTATTTCCTGGCTGTTTGTTTTCATGATGATAGCTTACACGTGTTTAAGTAGCAGAAGAGTAAAAGGACTGAAAGTGGTGATGGCTTATTGCCAAATGCTCCTGTAAGTAAATGTTCTTCGGTACTGTTTCCTCCCAGGTAATGCTGTGTTTTACAATATGATACAGGTTTTCATGTAAGAGCTCATCTAAGAAGTCAGGGAAGCTAAAGACATTCTTTCTGACTTTGGGGAGCAGCCTTATGAGTTTTAAAATTCCTAAATATGCTTTTCTCATTCTCACAGTTTTTAATATAATTTGGCTTGACTTTGCTTCTTTTATTTACTTATTTGCAAAGAATCTATTGACTTAATCCAACAGATAACCAATATTCAGAAAAACTTAATTGAAGTTGCTGTTAGAACCCAGAACTGCCTCTGGGCATAGTAAACCCCCCACCCCCCGCTTTATCACCTGCAGCAGCTGCACCCCAGTCTTGAATCACCCCAAAGCCTCACCCCCAACCTAGTTCTAAGAAAACTGTGTTCCAGTTAATGAAAAAACCCATCCATTCTTCTAGTGACCCTCATCCTAGATAGTTTCCCTAGCAACGATCGGCCACCCGACCATAAAGGGCAAAGGTAACCTACCTTTACCATAAAAGGTACCTACATCCCTTTACCTACATACCTTATATGCTACATCAGCCAGCAACTCGGCGCCAGCTGAGCTCAACCTATAGAAAATGTACAAGACATACTTGTTTTAAACCATCCAATCAGCACCCCCTCTTCCTGAACCCTGCAATGCATAGAAGTCACGGGACCAACTTCCCGCTCAAGCTCCTTTATAAGCAGCTCCCCCCTTGCTGCCGCTGCTGCGCTCTCCTTTAGAGACACCGTTCTGTCTTTCAGGCAATAAACCTCGCTGCTGGAGTTCTCGTGTCCTCTCTTCTTGAATGAGTGAATCGGGTAGCTGAAGAACCCCCCCTTTCAGTTGCTGTATTCATTTGTTATTTCAAGTAGGCATCTTGGTAATAATTCTGTGACCTATGAACTGAGTTATCCTATGGACATAGGCAGTGATGTATAAATTTATACAGACCAACACATGAAAAAAAAAACCCAGCAGCAACACTTCCCTTCTTCACCCAAAACTGCTTTCTTTATCTCTTACCACAGCGACAATCTTAATGATCTTTTAAATTCACAGTTCAATTCATCAAATCACTTAAGAGACTGTTCAAATTTTATTGTGTTTTCATTGATGGATTTATACTCTTTCATAGTTATAAAGAAATGACACACTGAGAGCTCTGTGCTGAACACTTTGGGAACAAATCTCCCCCTGATGTCTGGAAAGCTTATGACCACAATACTCACTTTAGGCTGTTTACAAGTTGTATTTCTTACCAAGGAAAATATTTTTCTCCTGTAGTTAACTGTTAGGAAAGAGCTTGTCCCTAAGAAGCAACGTGAATATGTGAAGGAAAAGTCATTTGCTGAGGAAGGGGGGAAAAGGGGAGGAAGGAGGTGCTAAACGTCCAAATATTGGCTCCCAGCTCTTTCCTTATGCTCTCATATGAAAAAGGAAAGAAGGAAATGATCTCTAGTTAATAATCTGTGTATACGTACTAGGATACAGCATGTAGAAGCCTGTTAATGGTGTTATTTGAAAATTAACAGTAAACAAAATTTACCCACAATGGTGAAATTAGGTAATTTGTCCCCTAGTGCCTCCTCTGTGACCAAATGCTTACCCCGTTGGTTAAGTGCAAATGTGGATTTGATTTACATGAATGACGAACATAAGCAAACAAAGTCAAAACTAGATAAAACCACTCTGAGTTCTGGTAAATGTTCATTTGTCATTCAACGAAGATATACCAATACTTACTAGTACTTCCGTTTTGGACCTCAGAGTCCAGGGAAGCTCTACCTTCAGGTTGGCTTCTTCTTTACCTCTCTCCTCATGCTTTTGTGTGGGAGACCAATGAGTCTCTTGTTTCTTATTCTACAAGAACAAACACACCTTCCCAGCAGCATCCGCACTCCTCCTATGAGGCCAAGGCCAAGGCCAAGAAAGTCAACATCTGGTCAGCAAACAGTTGCCCACGTGAGGAAAGGCACTGAACCGCTTTCCTGTCTTTGTGAGCCCCCAGGGGGAAGAAAAGCAAGGCTGGTTTTTCATTTTGAAATGAGACATTCATGGTTTTCCCAAGTGTACAGGAGTTTTAATCTGAAAGTGTGAATTTTTTTAAGTGAAATCTAACGACTACCACAGCTTGTAAACCCTTTGGGGAGAATGAGGGGCAGTTGGTAATACGTAAATACTGATGTATCTTAGTCACCATCGAAGAATGAAATCACAGTGTAAAAATATTTGATCTTCAGAAAAATACCAGAGCTATAGAGAAAGTTTTTTTTTTTTCAATTTTTCCTTTTTTTTCTGGCTGGCTTCCTTTCTGACTTCCCTTCCTTGAGCTGAGATGCCTTGTAGGTTATTACACCTTGGAGAGTGATCTCTTTTAGAAGCTGGCCCACGCTCTGCAGACGTCTGAGATCTGAATATGGGTATAACAAGTTGATGAGTGTATAATGTTGTATAATGTATCAATGGGTATATAATGCACTTCAAGGCTCAACTCATATTCATTCAGAAAATAATTGTTCTGCACTAAAATTGTCAGACACTCTTGAGGGCACCATCTTGGGAGCAGACAGGAGTGAACAAATCAGATAAGCATCTGCCTTTGTGGTGCATAAAATAATAATATTAACTTAAACATGTAATCTATTGGATAGTGGTGAGTGCTAAGGAGGAAAACAAAATTCTTTGGGCTGGAATACTATCTGATTCAGTAAGAGAGCATCTGCTCTGGGTGCTGGCTGTCATTCAACTCCTGCAAAGTTCTACCTCGGGGATGTATTGCTAAAGTGAGGGCCTGCCAACTTTGCTCCACCTGGCGACTCCTGTGGGAGATTTGGAGGAACACAGATTCTGTAGCTCCAACCCAGAGCTGCTGAATCGTGGTCTCTGGAAGCAACAGTCCAAGAATCTCTATTTCTCAGAAACACCTCAGATGACTGCAGGTATGAGGCAAGTTGTGTTACTGGAGACAGGTTCTTGGTCTCATTGCATGGAAGAATTCAAGAATGGACACAAAATGTGCTTGAGCTTTAAGAGTTTATTTGGAAGAGAGGAGTATAGAGAAAGGCAACTCCTGAGATTTGGATGTGAGCAGACTAGAGGGAATTGAGACAGGAAACAATAGGGAGCCTTTCTATGTAAAGGAAGTTGAATATTCATGAAGTGGGATTAAGTTTCAAAGGGAACAGATGGAGTTTTTTGGAATTTGGGCTGGCTCCATCCTCACATTGTGTGGGAGGATTTTTTACTGTATGTGGTTCCCATTGGAACCATCATGGCCCAGGGAGGCATGATTTTTACTATACTAATGATGGAGGGGTGTGATTTTTACTATGTTAAAGGAGTGTATAATGTATTTGGGGGTGAAGTTCGGGTTGACTTCTGCATGTTGGAACCAGCCACGTTTGGCTGGCCTGTTACCTATTACTCCCCTCATCCCACAAGAGCAGTTTATGCAGAATGTGTGGAATGTAAGCAAACATTTAGTCGAATGTCAACACAGGCTGAAGTCCCTCCCCTTCCCGGCTCATGTCTGGCTGTCTACCTACTCTAACAGTTTGGGGACCACAATTCTGTAACTGTGTGGGACTTTCCAAATGCAGGTGCCATTACAGCCCTTTAGAGGTGCTCCAGGGACTGCCAGGTTGATTAAAATGCAAATGTGCTCTCTCAAACTGCACATTTCCAAATCACGTAACACCTGATCCTTTGCACTGCCTCTTACTAAAATCCTCTCCGTGAAAATATTTTTCAGACTTCCTACTCTCTACCTCAGCTCCCAGCTCCCTTCTGCTGCCACCACCTGCCCTCTTATGTGGCCCCTTCTGGAGCTCTATCACTACCATGCCTGCAACTGGAATTGGTTATTTTCCAGAATTACATGTCTACTCTATGATCATAAGATTCTAACTTTTATAAGAAGGCATGTAGGATTTCTTAGTTGTTTTCAACATACAAAATTTACTAAACACAGAAAAACTCCTTGCTGGTTCCCTAATGGGAGCAAAGCCTGCAGTAGGACCTGGCCAAAGGCTGAGCTAAAAGAGTATTGCTGTGGGATTGCAGTGCCTCTGTTTTCAAGCATAGGAGATGACCTGGGGCAGAGACTGGCTGCCTATCAGTAAGGAATGCTTGCAGGGGTCATTTGTTGTTCGTGTAGGTGATGTATGAACAGGAAGCTTAGAAGAGAGTGGTTTGAAACAGTTGATTAGTTTTAGCCTTTCATTGGACTATCATTTTCTTTGAATTATTTCCAAATAACTTATTTTCATTGGTAAGTAAAATTTATATATTTTGAATTTATATGTTTTGTTCTTAAGAAAGAAAATGGAACTTTTCAAAATAGTTGCTTTTTGTAACTCCAGGGAAATCCCGGGGCAAAATACCTCTAAAACTGAAATCAGTCAAAGGGAGAAATAAAGTTTAAAACCTGTTTATTGCAAACAGTCTGGGGCCGTCTCTTTCCTGCTCGGGCAGAAGCCAGCAAGACCTCCCCCTCACCCCTCAGGTTCAGATAAGCCCTCAGTTGCCCAGGTAATTACCCACTGATATGGAGATGAACTACTGTTCTCCACCCCTGAGGAATGGCTGTTGATATGCAGATGCACTAAAGCCAGGCAAGATATTCTGGAAATATTACAATTTTACCCACACTTTTTTATTACATAAATAATTAATGTTAAGTGTAATTAGAAATTATAAGGAATGTAAAGAAGAGAATAAAAGTTGTCTAGATTTTTACTCTTCAGAAAATGTTAACGTGGTTAACAGCCTTCCAGACTTTTAGTGCACACACACATCATGTTGTTCTGTAACATAAAAACACTGATTTTGGAGATAGGAAACTTCACCTTTAGCACTGCCTGTGATGCTTTACCTACTCCCTCTAAGTGACTGTTTTCTTCTTATCACTCAGTGTCGCAGATCAAATGTCACCTCCCCAGAGAGGCTTTCCCTCACTACTCAGTCTAAAGCTTCACCCCATTCTCCAGTCATTCCCAGTCCCATTACCTCCTATGCCACTGTAACTCCAGGGGTTAAATATGTTCCCAACCCAGGGAAAATAACCTTTGAAGCCAAAATCAGTCAAAGGTAGAAATAAAATGGGAGAAACCCATTTATTGTTTACAAGCAGCTGTCTACTTCCACTCACCCATGTCTCTCACAACCTGACTGCAAAAGGGACCCCACCACACCTCTCGGTTTGCAGTGTGCCCTCACTTCCCACCCACTTTGTAATCACCTGTTGACATGGAAATGGACTACTTCTCTCCACCCCTTGGAAACACCTATTGATATGGAGGTGCACTAAGGCCAACCAAAAGATTCTGGAAATATTGCAATTTTACCCATAGTCACCTTCTTTATAGTTTACTTGTTTCTCATCTGTCTTACTCTCTCCAGGGTGAGCTGTTAGAGCCAGGGCCCTTTATGTCCATTCCACCATATTCCCCTTTTCTAGAACAATGCCTAGCTCAGAGAGTAGGGGTTTGTAAATATTTGTAGAATAAATAAGGAAATGACTGCCGGACTGGTGAGTGAATGGATCAAACTGTTAACCTGGTAGGGTGGAGGCCAGAGGCACAGCTGAGGATCAGGCCCTGGGGAACTACAAAAAGGCCTGGAGCCGAGGAGGCAGCTCTCAGGACAATCTGATTACTCTTTAACAGGCCCAATTTGTTAAGTAGCAAAATGTGAAAAAAAGTTTTTTTTTTTTAAGTCTCAGATCATGATTAAAGGTTTAGTAGAATTCAAAGGATTATTCAAATACCTTAGAGCTTTTATGATCAAAACCTCATTTCTAGTTACAGTTTTGCCTTTTTCAGATTAATTTTTTTACTCAACAATTTCCATAGTTGACTCTAGAGAAATATGGGTAATGTTTCCAAATGCCCTTGCTTTTTGTGTCATTAATTTGGCTCACTCGTGCATCCTTGCCTGTGATCTAAATTTATGAAAAATGAACAGAATGTTGAGATAGGAAATTATGCATGAATGCTCAGGCCATAAACTAGCTAGCTGACAACAAGGCTATTGTGAAAAATGTCTCCAATAATACATTACTATCTTGTCACGTAAGACCTTGGCTTGAGGCAGGTAGAAAATTGATTAAAGCTTCCTTAAGTTTAAACACTTTGGAGAAAAGAAAAAGGGGAACAGGTCATTACTCCCATTTCAGAGATAATTGAGAAAAAAGTATTTTAATCCAGTATCGGTTGTAGGAGCTCCAATGAATTTGGAAGATTTATCTCATATTCAATTTTCTCTAGCAGTCAAAAGTGTTACACTCTATTGCATGTGAAATACATAATGAATTTATACACAGATAGGTAACCATTCTGCTCCTTCCTCAGTATTTGTGGTTCTTGGAGAAGTGCTTCTTTTTATTGCCTCTTCTTTCAAGCTTAAGGTAAAGATAAAAAGATGAACATAAAGGTAGTAGTTTGTACTTCTAAATGACTGGTAAGGAAATCTATTTTATTGCAGTTGTAATCAGGAGCTTCCTAGCAGTCAGCCACTGGAGTCATTCTTAGGGAAATTGTAAAGTAGGTAACCCATGTCCCGTTCCTCTTCCCACCAAGACTGCTTCCCTCTGCCCCTCGCCCAGGTTTCCTTCCTTAACCACCAATCCATTCCTCTCCCGTGGATGTGACCTCACGTGTCAAAACGCTGGTTCTGGGCCTGGCTCTTGGCGGGGCCTCTGGAATGCTCTTCAATGGCTTCTGCGGCCCTCAGAGGGGCCATGCTTCGGGCCTTTTTGAAGAGCCCTTTCTCACTTGCTCTCAGTCACATCGGCCATGTATTCCTTCCATGGCATTCATCATAATTGGTAAGTTTCTTGTTTTTTATTTTTCCATTATCCATTTCTTCCATGGGATGTAGGTTCTATAAAGCAAAGACTCTCTCTTGTTCTTCTTTTGTGTCCTCCACACTCCGAACTAATGAGGACTGACGTCTGGCTCCTCATGTTGGGTATTTGTTCAGAAAGGAGAAAAAAATGCCTTTGAAGGGTTGGAGGAAAAACAAGGCTTCAGGAGCCAGAGGTACTTTTAAAATTCCAGTAGCTTCAGGAGAAACATCACTTTGAGGGGGAAAATAAAGGAGAGAGAATGAGAAACACACGCACTAATGAGGTCATTTACAACTTGAGTAATTGCAGACGTATTTCATTGTCTAAAAATATTTCCTGCAGTAGACATGTTTTATGACTTCATCGTTCTCTAAACTATATTTGCTCAGCTTTGGATTTAACACAAGCCTTGGGGTTAAGGAGTTATAGTCCAGCTGAGGAAAGGCAGTTTCAATCGTAAAACATTTTGACATTTCTAAGAGAGCTAGCCTCTTTTAATTTTCTCCTTTTTAAACTTCCTCTTTTCTCTCCCTTTTTCCCTCCCTTCATTCTTTTCTTCCTTTAATTTTTTTCAATTAGTTATACCAAAAAAGTATATGCAAGTAGTAATGCTATGAAAGATAATATGCTAATAAAAAGTCTAAAGGGTCTATATATCAAAATATGGAAATTTCTTATCCCAACCTCTCCATTCTCTTGAGCCACCTCTTCCCTGAGACAACTATTTTTTACTCTGAGCCTTTTATTCTGGCATTTCTAGATCTCTGTGCTTTTAAATAATAAGTGAATACTGGTCCCTTTTGATTAATCAAGTTGAAACAAAATCTACTGAGTTTCTAATGTGACACGTGGGGACTTAGTTCTCTTATATCACCATCCCCTCCCCTTTTCCCCCCAACAATCTTCATATAATTACACACAAATTCAGCATTAACATTATTATGCCTGTGCAAATTTTATTGCCTGTAATCTGTAGTATCTGGATTCCCTAGAAGCAAACTCTGATATAAGGATTCTGGTACCAGTAGTTTCTTTAGGAAGCACAGGAAACACCAAGAGGGAAATAGGGAGGCGATCAAGGGTGCGACTGAGTTGTAGAGTGGTTACCTTTGGGGGTAACTGGGGCATAGCCCAGTGAGGGGCACTCGGGAAACGGGGTGGAACACACCGCTCAGGATCACCCGACCTGGAAGGTGAGGGAGCTGGCGTATTTGTGTGCCAGCTGCTATCAGCCATTCGTTGAAGGCTGCCCCCAAGGATCGCTAATGCCTCGGCCCGTCCAGCCTGCTGTGCGCGGATGCTGGCAGTTGGAAGTTGCTCAAGAACACCAACTAGATAGTGCATTATGATTGTGTTTTTATACTTTTTGATATTTTTCCTGAAATTAATAACTGCCTTTTAAACTTTGCTTAGTTTTCTTGATACCTATTAAAATTCTTCCCACAGCTTCCCATAGTTTCTCACCATAGTTTTTTACAAAATTAGTTACATCAGGTGATCTCCAGTTTTTTCTTTGGCGGCATCCTGGAGGCCTCTGTTACCTGCGGTGGACTGCATCCTCTCAGGGTCTTCTACACGGATGACGTCCTGGGACTGCCTGTGCTGTCATACCATGAAAACGCGCTGCGTTGGATTCTCTTGTTCCCTGGTCCAAGCATATTTCTCTTTCTTGGTTTACCTCTCGGTGGAGCACGTGGTTCAGAGCACAGCTAGAAGACGGTTTGGGAGAGAGCGACCGTGTCCCAAGTCACACTGTTCCCGCGGGGCCGGTCGCTCCCTTGCCTTTGCGTTGCTGCCATCCCACCATCTCCCTTCCTATCTCCAGGGACAGTCTCTGTACTGGATCTATGTTTTTCCTTTTTCTTTGATTATTCCTTCATGTTAATGGAATAAGCCCTCCAGTGTCTTAGAAAAGGCAGCTGGAAAGTTAATGTTTTAAGTCTTGTGTGTCTGAAAATGTCTTTGTTTTACCCTTGATTGATGGATTGGATTGGCTGGATAAAGAGTTATATGCTGAAAATAGTTTACCTTCAAAATTTTGAAAACATTTCTCTATAGTCTTCTACCTTCCAATATTGCCATGAAGGAATATGAAGCTATTCTCATATGTAAACCCTTGTATTTGGCCTGTTGATGATGTTAAAAGATTTAAACCTCTGGAAGCTTATAGAATTTCTCTTTAGCTTCAATATCCTGAAAACCTGATGAGGTCACTTGGTGTGGGCTGATTTGTATCCATCATGCTGCATGCTTGGTGGGCCAGGTCCTTTTATTCTGGAAAGCCATGTCCTCAGTTCTGGAAATGTTCTTAAATTATTTTGTTGATTTTTTTCACCTACATTTTCTCTGTTTTCTTTCTAGTGTTTCTGTTCTTCTCATGATGGATTTTCTGCCCTAGTTCTCTAAAGGACTTATATTTTCTCTACGACTTTCCATCTCTTTCCTTTTTAAACTCTTCTTTCTGAAAAATTTCTCAATTTTATCCTTCAATTATTCCATTACTTTTTCATTTTATATAACATGTTTTAAATTTCTAGAAGCTCTTTTTAGTTTTCTAAATATTCACTATTGATAGTATTTTACGGATGCAATATTTTTCTCTTAACCATCTAAGTACACCAGTGATTTCAGCTGTTGCTGTTGTGTCGTATTCTCTGGTCTGCATAGTCTCTGTTTCTTTCAAGTTGCTTTTTCCTGTTTTGATATTGATTGTTGTGTTTTGATATTTATTTTTTGTGTTGGAGGCTTTCCCCAGATGTTTGGTAATCCTTGAATATCTGTTTATTTTTAAGAATGAGAAACTAAAAGTTTGACTGGAAGCTCCAAACAACTGGGTGGGGCTTGTTGACCCTGAACTTGGCTGTGGGCTGAGCTCACTGGGCCCTGTGCAGGTGAACTCCCAGATCTTGGGTGTGTTTTGTCATTGATATTACTACTCCTATTAAAGGCTGGAAATTACCTTTCTCAAATCCCCCTTTCCTGTCTGATTAGCTTGGGCTAAGAGGGAAACTTGCATACAATTTGGAAAAGCAGAGGTAAAGCAGGAGCCCTAACTTTCAGAGGTCACAGAGATCAGAGGCAATGACATCTACAGACACAGGCATACAGCCCAGTGGGCTTCAAGCTCTCATCCCAGCTACTGACCCCACTGACCAAGAGTGGCCCTAGGCAACCAGAAGCATAGCTTCCACAAACTTGCCATGGACTCCTCATTAACTATTGCGCTTGGGCGGCCAAACATGCACTCCTGAAAACTTCCCACATCCTCCATCCATGCCCATTCTCTAAGCTGTTGTGGGTGTATTCATTTCCTATGGCTGCTGTAACAAATTACAAGTAATGTAGTGGTTCAAACAACATGATTTTATTCTTACAGTTCTGGAGGTCAGAAGTCTAAAATTAAGATGTCATCTTCTGGAGGCTGCGTGGGAGAAACCCATTTCTTTGCCTTTCCCAGCATCTAGAAGCCAGCAACTCTCTTGGTTCTCTACATCACTACGACCTCCGGCTCTGTCCTCAAATCTCCTTTTACTCCTTTTGACCCCCCTGCGTCCTCTTACAGGGACTGCTGTGATAATATTGATCCCATACAGGTAATCCTGGGTAATCTCCCATCTCAAATTCCTTATTTTAGTTCCATCTGGGAAGTCCCTTTTGCCACAGAAGGTAACATACTCACGGGGATGAGGGTGTGGCTGCCCTCAGGGGTCACTAGTTTTTCTCCTGCAGTGTGTAGTAATTTTCTTGCATCTCTGATCCCTTTTCAGACTTCCATTTCCCCAGCTCCTCCCACATTTGTGCAAAGCCAAATTCCTAGAGTAATTCCATTGGTCCCTGAATACAATGAGTGGCTCTGATTTCCTGTCTGAACCTTGATTGATACACTGCCAATGTCAATACCTCTATGTATTTCCCTTTGGGCTAGTCAGATTCCCACAAAATTATTTCAGTTTCCATCTTGGAAAGTGGTCTGGCAGTCAAGAAGGTGAAAATGGTAGAGGGGTCTTCCCTAGTCATATCCATTCATTGACTGTTTCGCTACTTATAGATAGCCTCTCCCTCCGTCACCTGCTGTTGAAGTCCCCAGTGCAGAGATCTGTTGTCTTCCATGTCCAGAGAACAGCTGTAGTTTCTGGCAGGGTGTAATGGGGAGAAGCAGAATCTCAGGGGCAGGGAAGCCAGAGGGCTCTGAGCTCCTAAGCATCTAATGGAGCTTTCATGTGACCCTGCTTTCATTAGCCTTCACCTCCATTTCACTGTTTCCAGTGAAGTCTGCTGCTACTGGTTCCCAAACCCTTTGGAGATTCTGTGGTTAAATTAGATTGCTTCTAAACTTTCCTTGCTGCCGTCTTAGAATTTCGCTTCTGGAATCAGCTATGACACTACTGCCCTATCCATCTGCTTAACTGTTTCCAAAATGTGGTTGATATTATTCATTCTTTTTCTACTCATTTTTGCAGGTTTATTCTTAAAATGAGACCTTTTATTTTGAGATCATTCTAGAATTACATGTGGTTGTAAGAAATAATTCAGAGAAATTCCACACGCCCTTCCCCCAGTTTCCCCTAATTGTAACATTTTGCATAACTATAGTACAATATCAGAATCAGCAAACTGGCATGGTTGTAATCCTCTGAGCTTATTTAGATTTCATCAGTTTTACATGCACTTGTTTGTATATGTATTTAGTTCTAGGCAATTTTATAATATGTATTTTATATTTTTCTAAGGATAAAAGTCACCATACTGTGGTTCAGTGGTGTTCTGGAAGGAGCAAAATTAGATGCTGTGTCCCATGTGCCATCTTTATCTGAAAGTTCAATGACAGGAAACATAACAGAGTATTTTGAACTTGTGAACTAGAGCAGACGACGGTCATATTCTATATTCTTTACAACCCTGCCCATAGGCGGACAGTTCAGCTAACAAAGCTCTTCATTTAGTTTACAGAGTCATAAATATTCTTCTTCTCTGCCCCCCCCAACAAAATACCCCAGAGAAGGGCATTTTGTGACACAAAACTGAATAAACAGACTTTTTAGTATCATGATACTGTATTCTTTCTGTGTAGGCTACTTGTCCATAGTGAATTATGACTGATGGGTTAAATTAATCAAGCTGGGACAAGAAGAGACTTATAGTATTTTTTAGGACTTCACATTCTCTTCTAGAAGAGGAAAATTGTATTTGTTGGTTTCTTCCCAGATAAAGAATTACTGACCCAGTAGGATGCATAGGTAGACTATGGCGATCTGTCTTTGGATATACATAGTTGTACCTGAATCCTCTAAAATTACTCATAGTGGTTGGACACTCCAATGATGAAATTGTCTTAGTGGGCCACTTGGACTCTAATGTAGTCAGGGAACATTTGCAGTGCATATTTATACTCAAAATCAGAAAGTAGGAGTGGAGTTTTAATGAGTCAATCAAAACCAGGCAACATCTAAGCTGAAAGTCAGCACAGAAACCCAACATTTTATGCTTGGCCATTTATGTGTATTGTGTCTTATTACAGAATATATTTAGGTGAGAAAAAGGAATGCCACTTTTTCCTATTTGCTTATTGGGCTCTTCTAGGAGGTTGCATTTATAAGATAACTGTGGTTTCACTTTCTGTGTTTGATCAGGAACACACAGGGAAGGTGGTGAATGTGGTTGACACTGATGAGCACAAGTGATAACAAGAAAATGCTTTTTGTTTTTACTCTGCAGATTTTTGTTTCAGATTATATGTAATGCTGACTTAGGATATGAGAACTGCATCACTGAAGGATTCTAAATGAAAGCATGATAGTTTAAAAGAGCTAATGGAAACTCTTTGAGATACTGATTATTACATTAAGACTCAATTCATTCGTCTTTTTCATAACCCTATTTAATAACATTGTAAACTCAAGTTGGAAGGAGCTTTTTCAGTTATGAGCAGATGTATAACAAAGCATCCCAAAATTTAGTAGCTTAAAATGACAGCTATTCATTACAACTCATGATTCCATGGTTGACAAGGAGAAAAGCTAGTAATTTTGACAGGTCAGGCTGATCTTGGCTGCACTTGGACAGGCATGTGTGGTCAGTCGGCAGACTGGCTGGGGCTGACCGGTTCAGAACAGCTCTCTTCCACATAGTAGCTCATGCTCCGGAAAGCTAGCTGGGCTTGTTCACATGATGGTTGCCGTGGTCCAAGAAAGTGATGGCAGTGTGCAAAGTCTCCGAGGACTAAGCCTGGAGCTGACACACCATCACTTCTGTTGCGTTATCTTGGCCAAGGTAACGCATAGAGCCAATCCATATTGAGGGCTAAGAGAAAAGTACTAACTCAATAACACGAATAATATTTTCCTGTGTTATTTTCTGCACGTGGTGGGCATTTTGTTTTTCTCTTCTACTCCTGGCAAACTCTTACTCATCCTTGAAGTCCCAGTTCAAGCACCACCTGCTCCAGCACTTCCCCCAGAAGAGTGGACCACGGCCTACTTTGTGTCACACTAACTCTATTGCTATTGTCTGTTTCACTTCCCAGTGCCTTGAGGACAAGGACTATGTTCTAACTGTGAGGTCTCCATTATCACACAGCCCTGAACCGCATCCTGGTGTAGCAAACCCCTTATCACTTGCAGCAGCTGCATCCGGATGTAGCAAAGTCCCTTATCGCCTGCGGCGGCTCTTAGTTTCTGTTTCTCAGAAGTCATGAAACCAACATCCTGCCCATCAAAGCCCCAACCCCTATATAAGCACCACCCTCCCTGCGGCCACTGCTGCTCTCTTCTTTTCGAGGCAGCCATTTATCTTGCAGGCAATAAACTCACGCTGACGAAGTTCTCGTGTCCTTTCTTGCGAGCGAGCCGGGTAGCTAAAGAACCCTTTCATTGGTGCGGAAACCTGGGATTGGGCTCTCCCGGTCGCCTGCTCTTCCATTAGGAATTCGAGCTGTACCGGGAATCCAATAGCGCCCGGCCCCTCCGGACGCGGGGTCTCCTCGGCGCCCTCCATCTCCCTGAACGCCTCTCCAGCATCCACCACCCGCGCCAAAGGAGCGGTGAGTCACCCTCCCCCATCAAGTGACTAGAACGCCTCTGTGAGCGCCTGAGGGCTGACCGTTGAGTGTCCGGCACCCTCGTGGCCTCACCGCAGGTGGAGGACCACCCCCAGCCACGGCCTTCACGGCTACGGCTGTGCCCCTGAGTCACTTCCCGTCCAGTTTCCTTTGTCCCCCTTACACCACCTCTACTTGGCCTGCAGCAGGTCAGTGATGCCCCAGTGACGCCCCCACCGTGACTCTCCTCTCTGCTTCCAGCAGGCTTATTCATACTCACCGCCAAAAGTCCTAGTCCTAGGCACCTGCTGGCTCGCTTGCCCCTCCAGTGACAGAGGTGACGACCCCTTCTCATGGAGTTGGGCCTCTCTGAGTTCTGAGCCCCCCGAGGGACGCCCGGGCGTGCTGCAGAATCTCCACAAAAGAGTCACAATGGGAGCGTCCCCCTCCATCCCTGCCGACTCCTTGCTCGGCTGCCTCCTAGACAATTTCAGACTCTCCACCTTCATCCGGATCTAAAACCCTCCAAGTTAATTCAGCTCTGCAACCAGATTTGGCCCCAATACCCTTTAGACAATAAAACAATTTGGCCTCAAAATGAATCCTTAGACCCTAATGTCCTTTGCGACCTTCACACTTTCTGTGAGCGTTCGGGCAAATGGAAGGAGATTCCCTATGTTCAAGCTTTCTTCTATCTAAAACAAGCCTTCTCTACGTAGCTCTTGTCACCCCAAACATGTCCTTGCCACCCTTGCAAACCCTCCAAGCGCTCTCTCTTGTTCCCTAGACCCAGATCCTGCAGATGAACCCTTTCACTAACCACCTTTATATTTCTAGTTCCTAGTACAGTACTCGGCTCAGCAAATATTCTGTGATCGCATGAGGTAATGGCCATTTTATTTCTCCCACCCACACAGCCTTGACAGCTGTCATCCTGAGGAGACTGTTTCTCCCCTTCTTTATTTCTCTCCCTTGAAAGCCTTCACAAAATTGCACTATTTGACAAGTTGTAATCAATAGAACAATGATCTACTATTCCTCTGTGCTTTGCAGCTAGAGTTTCAAGCATTTGTGAAGTTTACTAATTGCAATGTACTATTTCTGCTTTAATTTTTTGGTTCAGAGCACTTCCCTTCTATGTCCTTTTTGTGGTGCAGCTGTAAGCACCCAGGGTCTTACATTTGTGAGCACTGAATATTTATGGTCAAATGATCTGAACTCCTTAGCAGTTATACTCTACTCAGCTCTTGAAGGTACTTTTCTTTAGCTGGCAATTTGGCATGATGGGAAGTTGTTACATAGTTCTGGGGGCCTATAATAATGTTCCCCTTTTGTAACAAACCTCTCTGTTTCTCAGCGTTTGCCTCTTATTGCATGTTACTGCTTAAGAGTATAAGCCCTGTAGAATGAGTACCTTATAGTTAAGACTCCCTGGGGTTGAGAAGGATCAAAGATAACACCTAGTTCAATATAATCTTATTTTACAGACGTGACAGTGGAGGCCCACAGAGGTAAGGTGACATGCTCAAAGTTACACAGTGATTTCAGGGCCTTAGGAACTGGATTTGTACAGTTGGAATAATTCAGTCACGTTCCATAGAAAAAGCTGCCCGGCCAGGCTCTTTTCTTCTAGTTAAGCCAGGTAAAGTTCCTATGGTAGAAGTCTTCCTTTAGCAGAGACCCCTCCTCTTTGAAATGCACCCTTTGCCTCTGAGGGGCCAAGTGTGGAGGACAGCATCTCTTTAACTGGACTAGGAATGCAGTACCTATCTGAGGTACCTCTGTGGATCAGAATCATCTGGTGAAATGCAGATGACTGGGCACCTTCCCAGACCTTCTGAGCTCCTGGAGATTTGGGACGGAAATATGAACTTTCTGCAAATGCCCAGGTGATTCTGATGTGCTTTTAAGTCTGAAAATAAGTGAATATAATATAATGTCAGTGATGATAGGTGCGATGGAGGAAAATAAATCAGAGTGAGGGATGATGGAAGGAATGTTATTTGAATGGGTGGGTTAGTGGGGATGTCTGACCAGAGACCTGGAAAGATGAGGACTAGCTGGCCATGCAAAGATCTATGGCAAGAGGGAATGACCAAGAGTGAATAACCAGGACCTGCCCAGGAATGAGATTTGCAGGGGCCGGGAGAAGAAGACCTTGCTAAAGGAAGTCTAATGATTTCCCGTGACTTAGAATAAAATCCAAACTCCTTACCATGCTCTGTAAGACCTTCTATGAACTGATCCCTGTCCATTGGCAAGAACTAGTCCCACGGCCACATGTGGTTATGGAGCTGGCAGAAGTCACTGGGCCATGTCACCTCTAGTTCAGCAGCAGGCCTCTCTCCACACTGGCTCCATGCTATAGAAGGAGAACAAACCCTTGGGGGACTCTGCTGTTGTACAATCTCAGTAAGATGAGCTGGAAGTTCTTAATACCACGGTAGTAAGCAAACTGGAGATCATAATGACCTTGACAGGAGCTGTTTGAACAAAGCTGGGGGAACTTTCAGAGGATTTCTGCTGTGGATGAGTGAATAGCATGGTAGCTGGAGGGATGTGGGATCTGGGAGATAGGTCTTTTTTAAAAATTGTAGGTTCTATAGCACCTTTGGATGCTGTCTGAAATGATCCAGTTTGGAGGGAGAAACTGACACTATAGGTGAGAGTCAAGATAAAACCTTTGCAAGGGGAGGTGTGGAAGGAACCCCGTGCACCAGGGGAGTGGTTGGCCCTAGAATGCCACAGGGACAGGTCTCCTTTTTAATAGAGAGGAAAGTAAAATCAAAGAATTTAGGAGTGGTGGAGTCAGGGTCTAAATCAGGTCTGTCTCAAAGTCTATTTCATAAATTTGCCCAAGCTGGCTTTCATTCAGAAAAAGGAGATTTCATTATTTTTCTCCTCTTTCTCCTTTTCCTGCTCCTCTTACTGTATGTCATGTAGTCCTTTGCTCCCAGATTGCATGGTCCCAGCTAATACCATATATTCATTCTGCAAGCTTTTTGTGCACCCCGTCTGCAAAGCGCGACGCTCCTGAGTGTGCGCGGCGGCATCTGCAGGGCAGGGGCTTACTGTCAGGGCGAAGCCATTCTCTTTTTCACCCTTGGAGGGAGAAGCTGTCCGTGGTCCCGGGGGAGCTGACGGTTTTGACTGTCTGGCCGCATTCCTGCGTCTGGTCCTGGGAGGAGTGCCCTGGCACATGAATGGGTGGCCTCAGGGGATGGTGGAAGAAGAGAATCTCAGCCCTCAGCTAGGTGAGCCAAAGCTCCCTGCAGATCAATGGTCACAAATGCCACGGTGACACCTCCCTCAACAGCCAGGCCATCTTTAGGTTAATGCCTCTGGTCATTCAACTGAAAAGTTCCTTTAAGGACTAAGCTAGAAATTGACAAGTGGTTTTGTGAATGTACAAGAGAGCTCTGTTTATTTTAATATTTCCTTTTATCTGCACAGGTTTTTCTTGAGTCTACTTTATCTCACATCATTCTCTGATGCATAACTAAGATGTGGGAAGGTACCCGGAGGGGACATATTTATGAACAATAGAAACTCAAATTAGGTATCTAGCTTGTTGAAGAATTTGGATTTCTAATGAATAATGGACGAGGCACCGGTTAAAAACCTGATGCTAGGAGATAAGACCAGCAAACAGAATGCCTGAATATACCTACAGTGTAAGTTTAAATAGGCCGTTTGAGACAGACTCTGTAAGTAATTTCTATGGTAAAATAGGTTTTGAGTTCCAGACAATGGACATAAGTCAAAGTTCTGGAATACAAATCAGTTGAAAGTAAGTATGCTTAATTGCCTAATTGTCCTTATTGATAATATTTAAGGTTATTAGCAGAAATAGATGAAAGATTCTTGATGGAGAAGGGATAATTAGAATAGGACCAGGAGTAACACCAGGGCTAAAGTTAGTACAGAGAAGTGTATGGCAGAAAGTTCTCTGTACTTGTAAATGGGCGACAAATTAAGCTTTGAGCTTCTTACTGACCAGAGGAAAGTGGAAAACATGATTAATCCTAGATCCAGTGTCCATAACGTGCCACCCATTTGTAAATTAGGGACTTTAAACCACTTTAAGGGAAGAACTTCTGCTCTTGAAACAGGCTGGAGCAGCCTGAGAGGAGGCGCATGACGATCCATACAGGCCCCGTGGGCCACTCTGGACCCTGTCTGGGCCTCCCTGTTCCTGGCTCTTGTTTCTGTGTCGTCTCTTGGTTTGGCCCTGTCCGTTTCCTGGAGCTCTGTTCTCTTTATGGTGGCACAACAGCTGCCTCCTGCCTTCAGTCGTTGTGGTCCTGGACTCTAGCACCTGCCCACAGCTGCTGCCTCGTTCTGATTCCCCAGACAGCACTTGGCCTTCTGGCCTTCCCAAAGCGCAGACAGACCCAGTCTCATTCCTTAGGCTCGCGCCTCCTGCTTGGACTGATGTTCGCAAGGGAAGAGTTGCCTGCTCTGAAATGGAGTTACCTGAAATAAATATTATTCAACCTTTCCCTTATGGGTGTATTTGAATAAACTATTCTTCATGATATTTGATGCATTTTCCAATGTTTTCTTTGGTGATATTTGTTTATGTTTGTCATTTTTTCCTTCCAACTATAAGTGGTTAAATTTTTGTGTAAAATCATAAAGCTCAGGCTGGACCAGGGTGGTGGCAAGCCTGCTAATTTGCATTTGTGATTTGCCATATGCAAGTTAAGGTGGTGATGTGTCTAGTATACCCTTACATGCCTTGGAAGAGGGAGGAAGGAAGAAAAGGGAAGATATTTTGAGAGTATAGCAGTTATATTCAATAGCTGGGCATATGTTATAATACTGGCAGAAATATGGGAACATGTTTGCCCCTGGATAGAGTAGTTGTCAGTGTTCCCAGGAGTCCTGATGGCTTTGCCCACCTGGCCACATTCCTGGGTCTGGGCCTGGGAAAGGTGTCCTCTCCCATGAATGGGTGGCCTCAGAGGTTGATGTGGTAGGGCGATTCCCACCCATTTCAGTGGGTGGATTTATATTGCCAGAAAAAGGTCTGTCTATATGCTCTAATGCTCTAAAATATAAATGTGTCGTCAAACATCAAGAACTAGCCAAAGTCTCCATAGCTGCGCTCCTTGAGGTTAAATATTGTTTGAAATTGAAATTAGGCTGCTAACTATATTTTACACTTGCCTGTAAAGATTTATGAAGTTTGTCTGATCTAGTTATAGTGTCGGTCGAACCTTGCTGAGTGTCTGTCAAAATCCTTGTTAGCTGAAGTTGTGTTGGAGACCAAGAGCTTGAACTTTTCCTGCAGCCTTCCTTGGAAGGAAGCGTGACTTCTGGTCTTGGCTAGTCCAAGTACCTCTACCCCATTCTGGTGACAATTCTGGTTTCCTCTGGGTCTTTTTCCTGGGCTGTGATGACCCCCAGGAAATGGAAAGGTCTTACACCCTGGGCTTGGCAGATGAGAAACACCTGGCTCTCCCTCAGGGGGCATCGCTGAGCCACTCAGCCAAGGGGGCCCAGGACATTGCCTCGGCGTCTTCTATGCAGGAAACCCGTGCCTAGGCAGAGGCCGATACACTTGTACATCTGCTCCCCCAGCACAATGCTTAATGTTATTCACACCAGAACTTGAGCCCTGGACTGAAAGTGATGTCTTTTCTTTGACCTCTTATCAGTATATATTCCTCCCTGTTTTCCTGCTGGGTGGGAAATAGAGCAATACTGTGTATAGTTGATAAGCCAACACTTTCATTCTTTCATTGTTTATTCTTTGGCTGTTTCAAATTCTGCCTAAAGACACAGGAGAAAGGCACAGCTAATGGATTTGTCTTTGATAGCACTCTGTTTCAAGCAGCTGATATCCTTTGGTTGAAAGACAAAATATCTTCTCTCCTTTCAATATAGGGAGTTACTGAAGCTGTCGTCAAAGTAACTGTTCTGTAGAATTAACAAATAGATAAGAAGTGCCTCTTGGCTTACCTCCCATACATGGGAACAATACCCCTGCCCCTGGTGATAAGGTGGCTGGGGGAAGCTGAGCGCCTAGCAGCCACAGTTACAGTGCTTCTCGTTCGAATCCCCAAAGTGCTCAGGGAGACGCTTGTCTTGGTGTAGGAGCTTGCATGGGGACTTACGGCAAAAGAGAATCAACAGTTTCCCAAAACACATTGCTTTAGAAGTTTTCATGTCCTTCGTACTGGGTTATCTGAACAAAAAAGCTGGCCCATCAGCCACTTTCTCCCTGAATTCTGTGAAATGACCCTGGACATTCCTTCCTAACATGGCCTAAACCCTAAGCTAATGAGAATCAAAAGTGTGCAGGGAGCAAAGTTATCTTGTGAGGAACAGCCAAAAAGAAGACCGAATGAACAGGTCGTCACATGGTTCATGTTCTCGCAGAGCATTGACCGAGCAGTAAGATCTGGCCCAGCCCAGTGCATGACTGTAATTAAATACCTGGGTGTTACTGCACATACACAGGAGACACATGAAAGGCCTGTTGCTCTGCCAGGCCTGTGTTTGCAAAGTCTGGGGTGTTTCAATTTAAGGGAGCAGTTTAAGACCATCAGTTGATTGTTTTGTTTCTTTTTAATCACGTTTTCTCAGAAAATGGAAGTACTTTCCCTAAGACACTGGATGAGAACCGGTGCATAGCCGCCGCTCTGTGCTGGTGTGCACTGGGAACTCCGCCCACCCACGGGGTCTTCGGGGCTCCTTCCTGTGCTGACAGGCCCGGCATCAGCTCTGCCTCGGTTCTAGCCCTGCCTTGTTGGGAGTAGCAGTGCTATTAACCAGGTAACCAAGAACACAGAATCAACGTAAACCACCAAAGATTGCCTCTTTGTGAAGAAGTTGAGATTTTAGAGGCTTCCAACCCAGAGGACTGTGATGGTTGCCATTCAGCAGACACATGCCCACCCTTTTCTTTGCTAAGGAAACCCTGATTTGGTTCCTTTTCCTCCAAGCAGTCATGTGTTTAAGTCTCAGCTTCTTCCCTGCACCCAGGGGTGGACTTGAATTGTCTACAGGCCAAGTTCTCCATGTGTGGACCTCAAGCATCCGGATCAACCTGGGAGCTTGTTAGAAATATAAATTCTTAGGCTCCACTCATGACTTACTGAATCAGAAAATCTGGGGAAGGGGACCAGCAATCTGTTTTAACAAGCTTTCTAGGTGATTCCAGCCGCTGCTCAAGCTGACAACAACTCAGCTAAGCCGACCATGGAGGCCCCTGGTCCAGCCATGTGGCTAATTTAGCTGTGGGCGTCTGACGCCTTCCCAGCCCATGAGATCCATGAGGTGGGAGGGGAAACCAGCCTATAAAAAAAAAGAGACAAAAGGCAGACACATTCCCCCTTTTCCCTGCCTCTGGACACCAATGTGTAAGGATGCAGTGCCTTCTGCAGGCCGTGAACTTAACAATTTTTATGTAACAAGAGGTGTTTATAAAGAGGTTTGAAAAGTGGTTGTCATTATTACTTTGAAAAACATAAAATGTCAGAAATAAACAGCAAGGAAGGCCTAAATGTAGTTTATGTGAAGAATGCATTTGGAATATCTGGCTGGGTGAGACCTTCTTCTGCTGGAGGCCCTGAGGTCATCTCAAGGTCAGGCACCGGCCTCAGAGACGGCGCTGTTCACCTCATGCAGATCCCTTGCCAAACACTCTGTCCCCTGAGGGGAACGTTTTCCTGGGGCTGCAGAGATTGGTTGTTTCGGACATCACTCGGCTCACCCAGCTAAGGCAAGGAGGGTCCCCGGAGTCGTCGTCACAGCTGCTCAGTGGCCACTGCTCAGACCAAGAGCCATGTTCGCAGGGCTCAGCCACCTCTCGCCAAGGCCTGTTTGCAGTGCTTCCTGGACTTATGTGAAGTCACAACAGTGGACTCTGCACAAAGTCCTTGCAGTGTTCGATACTTAGTTACAAAGGCTCACCACTGAAAATGTGACCTTTCATTGGGCTCTATTTTCTTAACTGAGCCCCCAAGCAGATGAAGTATTAGTTGCTGAGAGCAGAGCTGGGTCCTCTGGCTGCCTTTCCATCTCAGCGAGAGAGTTTGCAATGGTCAACCTGACTTCACACCTCCTCCTTTCTTTTTAAACATCAAAATCCAAAGCGTTTCCTGATTTGGCCTTTGGGGTTAGATAATACAGCCTATAAAGGAAGCAGACTGACTTTTTTTCTTTTCGCTTTCAATACCAATTGCTCTGGTAGAAAGGAAGCTGCAGTGAATCACAATGGCAGAATGTGGAGATTAATTAGCAGGCTCCCTCTCTCTCCCCTGCTTGACTGTGTGGGTGACATGTGGGCCCCTCTCTGTACTCACTCTGATTTATGGAACATTCAGCCGATTGGGTGGAAGGCCTTTTAGCAACGTGGCCTATCTGCCCCAGTGAGACTATTTATAGGCTACTTTGTTCCAACGAACCACTTTCATTCTAGCTTGTTCGTCTGGTTGGTATGAACTATTTCCATTATCCATGAGGGTGCTATGAACCAGATCTTATTTACAGTTTGAGGCCATTAATATCATTTGGTTGAAGTGATTGAATGTGGTACATTAGGGATGAATGCACCGCAGATTTTTACTGTCTCAGAAACAAATTGGGCCCAGGCCCAGGCAAGACAGTAAGATCGAGCTGCTGGAGACGGTGATGCTCAAAATAAAACCACAAAAAAAATGTAATATTCATTCCAATGAGACATATCACCCATCAGGGTCCCTATTACTTCCTGGATGGAGTTAAGTAAGCTGGTATGTAAGATTCTCCACAGTTTGACTCAGCACCCCTTTTCTACTCCATCTCCCTCTAACATCTCTGCTGACGCTCAACCCTGACCTGAGGTGTCCCTGTCTTACCCGTCAGACCCTGTGCCCTCTAATAGTATCCTGCTCATTTTCAAAGCCCAGAGCTAGCATGACCTCCTCCATGCAGGTCTATTTGGTGTTCCCACAGTCAGTGAATCTCTTCTTGGCACATCCCCCCAAAATCACCAGAGCTCCTGCATCGTGGTTACCTGTTTTTATTCTGTCTAGTTTATTAGAATGTAAGCTGCCTAAGGGAAAGCTGGGTTTTGTTAATCTTGGAATATTCCTTCTGTTCACAGCACCTAGAACAGTGCTCGGCATGTGGTAGATGTTGAGTAAATATTTGTTTAGTAAATGGAAGAGTAATGTAATTTATCTCCCATATTAGATTCTCCCTAGAAAAGGATAGAAAAAAAAGCAGCCTTAGTTGGACTGCTGAGTTTGAATCATTTCAGTGAATTTGTGTCTTTAGGAGTTAATGGATTCATTTTAAATTAAAAAAGGAAACATCATGTTTTCAGTACCAATCATATTCCTGTTTTAATCTTAAATGGGAGACAATGCTCCCAAAAACCTGACCTTCCTTTTCTGTAATATTTTTCACTTCATACTTTTCAAGTATACGATTTCTCTGCATCTCAATTAAAATTAGGTATTTGACTGAAAGAATGGAAGTCTTCTATCCAAGTCAGGAAATGTCTGAAGGACTTTAAACCAGTCACCGAAGACTGTCCGCTCTCTCCAGGGTCACTGTGCCCTGATGGAGGGGTAGTTTCTCATTCCATGATATCTTCATGCAGGGCAAACTTGTCCCCATCATGAGTGGACACTGTCCGGTGGTCAGGCATCGTCTTGTTTCATGCCGGAGCCGCACTGGATCAGCATATTGCAGAAAAGACTCATCAGGGGGCCCTGATGTATTGAGATCCTTTTGGCTACTTGAAGGAAAAATGTCGCCTAAGTACTTTTTCCCCGTGTGTGTTGAATAGTTTCCATTTGCTCCTCCAGATACATTTCCTACCCTTTTCTACTTTGCTTTGTACCCATAGGAGGTAGTTCTATCCTCCTGCAGCCTCTGGCTTCCAGCTGGGTGTAGCCAGCTAGCAGCAGATTGGGCTGGGCAGTATTTATTCCCAAAGCTCCCCCTCTCTGGACTGGCCGTGTCGCTCCATGGAGGATCACAGCTTCGGTAGGTGGCCCTCACTCAGTCCACTCTGTCTCGGGTCATGGTAACCATCTTTCCAATTGCCCGTTTGCTTGGGTGGTAATCAGCACAGTTCCCACTAGGCCTGAGCTCCGTGGTTCAAGGACATGCTCTCCTTCCGTACACTCTGCTACCCCTTGTCGATAGGCTCTGTACTACACTCTCCTCAGATGACGCCTGACTGTGCCATCCGCTTCCTGCCTGGACCTGACTGAATCGCCATGTCATATCAGACCAGCCTGGGGTGTCCCAGATTTGGTTTTATTTCAAAAATCTCCTTTGTGAAAAACTGTTCCCCAAACCCTTAGTGGGAGAAGCACTGGGTAGTAGGTGAGGAAAAGAGCAGAATGCATGAGACTATCTGCTTGGCAACTTAAAGAAACAATATAAAGAGAATTAAAAAGAAAAAAAAGGAATTGTAGAAACCTGCAATTGAAAAGAACCTTGAAAACTGCTTAGGGAGGGATCTGGTCCCTTCCCAGAGCTGCCTTCTGAGGTCAGCCTCCACATTTACAACATCAACATTGTTTCATATAAGAGAAGTTTGAAGCTCTGGTCTCTTCCTCTTCTTATAAGGGCACTAATCCCATTATGGAGGCCCCAGCCTCATAACCTCATCTACACCTAATTACCTCCTGAAGGCCCTACTTCCAAATGCCATCATATTGGCAGTTAGGGTTTCAACTTATGAGTTTGGGGTGGTGAGGGGAAGAAACAGTTCAGTTTATAACAGTGCCTGACATAAAGACAGCCTTCCATGGTGGCTGTGTGAGAGCCAGTTCGCCTTGGGTATATCACATGGATGGTGACTGGTTTGTATGGTCAGGTTTTTTCTCATGGGGAATTTTAATAGGGGGTTTAAAACCACTCAGTTTCTAGTCCTGGAAACAATGGAAGCAGAGACCAAGTAGCTGAATCACTGCAACACGGTGAATGAAGGACCAGAATTGGAAAGGGCAGACACCGCCTGCTAAAGGAGGCCGGAGGAAGATGGGGCCACGGGGGAATCTGGTCTCTCTGATGACCTTGCAGTTCATTCTCAAGCGTGTCCTTTCTTTGCAATAGCCCTTGGTACCTTTAGGCTTAACTAGCTACTAGTTCAGAAGAGTTTCTCTTTTCCAGTAGAAGTCCCAGGATTGGGTATCATTGAACGACGTGGGTCACATGACTGTCTTGCGTCGACACTGTGACCTTGGCGATGGAACGCTCTTATTGACTGGGCTGGGTCACATGCCCTCATGGAGAGCCTGGGAGTGCCATCTATCCCACGCGAAACATAAGATGCTATTTTCAGAAGAGAGGAGAAGGGATGTTGTACATGCCAAAAGAACAAACCCACATCACTGAGCACGTCTCAGTTTCTTGCCACCTGGTGAGCCCATCAAAGACGACCACCAAGCTGAGAAGTAAATCTCTTTTCTCTATCACGCACTGATATCGGGTCCTGTGGCCACAGTTTGAGTCCTTCCAGTATGGCAAGCTTACGACACCTCCAGTGGGCAACCTGATGTGTCGCCGAGCAGCCCACATTGTCGCAAGTCCTCCTATACAGTGTCCCCTGCCTGTCTGCTGCTAGTTCTCCTTGGTCCTGTTTCTGCCCATGTAACAGCACCCAGAGATGTCCTCCTCCTCCGCATGACAGCCTTTTGAATTTCAGAAGACAGTTAACAACTAAGAATTATTACAGAGAAATTAAAATCAGGCAGTCATTTCCTGGAAGGGATGTATTTTTCTCATTTACCTAGATTGTAACATTAAATAAGTCACTCCTATTCAATTAAAAGAAAAAGCCCCAAGCCAAAACTGTTAAGAATCCAAATACCTTCTCTGCCCTTCCCCCACATGAATCATTTATAACAAACAACCATATTGCCATAAATAATGTGCCATGCTGTTGAGTTAGTGAGGGCTGGGCCTAAATAATGGTGTTGCCCTGGGATGGCAAATCCCCTTCTGGATCTGCAACATAACAGCAGTTTATGCAAACCATCCAATCTGACTAGCAGGGAAATGGAATGACTCTGCTTCCAAATGGTTTTTGTTTAATGATATCTCATTTAAAAATGCCACTTAAAGAGTTACAAATGGCTTAATTGATCTGTAAATGAACCTAGAAAAACCTGGGATATAAACCAAAGAAAGCTCTCGGGATCTAGTAACTCAGTGCACTTGCGCAAAAGCAAACCATTTCAACACCCTGGGAGGACCTCCCATAGCTAATGGTTTACTTGAGGCTTAAAGTGAGAAGATTCCAGGGACAAGAAGATAGTGCCCGGCTATTAACCCTGGGCACCTTGTTCGCCTGCTTAGACTCATTTAAGAAGACCTGAATCACCCACTAGCAGATAAGGAGACTCTCTCATCTGACAAAGTGAGACTCTTTAAACTCAGAAGAGCTGGCTATTAGGAAACAAGGAAGGTTCTTCCTGGTAGGTCAGCCTGAGAGGCCTGAGGTCAAAGGTGACAGCATTAGACCCTCAGCTCACAGGGAGCCTTCTACATCCTGCAAATGTCCATCAATGGTCAGAAAAAGGAATTTTCATTGACTGTCTTCATCTGGTTCAAAAGCCCCTATTTCTGGTAGGGGCAGGGAAAATCCAGTAATTTGCCATTTAAGTTAACTTGATCATTTCCCAAGCAGGAGCTTTGGGTAAACATCTAGTTAATTCCAAGTCCCAACTCCCATCAGGGCTGGTCTTCAGGCCCTTATTGCTCCGCTCTAAGTTGTCCCTGGCCCACCTGGTGCCTGTGTGTCCTCAAGCTGTCCCACCAGGTATTTGAGGATATTCTGCTGCACCTAGTATCTTACTTTTTTGGCTTGTTAGATTTTATGCTTGTTTTAATTTAATAAAAACAAAAATGAAGTGTTAAAAATGTCTTTAGATTAAAGTGACCTCTACTTTTCCACAAGAATGAAGGGCAGGGGGCAGTATTTACTTAACATCTCTTTTTTTATTATTGAAGTACAGCTGATACACAGTATTATATTGATCTCAAGTATACAACACAGTGCTTCAATAGGTACACACATTATTAAATCCTCACCCCAACTAGTGCAGTTGCTGTCTGTCAACATAGAAAGATGTTACAGAATCGCTGTCTGTATTCTCTATGTTGCACTTCCATCCCTCTGATCAACTTATATTATGACTGAGATTTTTGTGCCCCTTATTTCCTTCCCCCTCCCCACCCACATGCCCCTCCACCTCCCCCATGGTAGCCACCAGTCACTTCTCGGTGTCTGTGAGTCTACTGCTATGCTGTTCATTTTGTTTTGTTTTGTTTTTGTATTCTACATATAACTGAAATCATGTGGCATTTGTCTTTCTCTTCCTGGCTTATTTCGTTTAGCATAATACACTCTATGTCCATCCATGTTGTCATAAATGGCAGGATTTCTTTATTTTTATGGCTGAATAATATTCCACTGTGTATATATACACCACACCTTCTTTATCCATTCATCTATTATTGGACACTTTGGTTCCTTCGATATTTTGGCTTTCGTAAATAATGTGGCAAAAAACATAGAGTACATCTTTTCAAATCAGTGATTTTGTTTTCTTTGGGTAAATTCCAGATCTTGTGTTGTATGGTGATTCTATTTTAACTTTTTGATGAGCCTCCATACTACTTTTCTTTAGTGGCTGCGCCAATTTACATTCCCACTGAGAGTGTAGGAGGTTCCCTTTTCTCCACATCCTCACCAACTCTTGCCATTGCTTGTCTTTTGGATAGTGGCCATTCTAACTGGTGTGAGGTGATGTCTCACTATGGTTTGATTTACCTTTCCCTGATGATTAGTGATATGGAGCATCTTTTCATGTGCCTGTTGGCCACGTGTATTTTTTTTTTTTTTGAAAAATGTTTGCTAACATCCTCTGCCTGGTTTTTGATCAGGTTATTTGTATTTTTGGTGTTGAGGCATATGCATTCTTTATATATGATGTTAACCCCTTATTGGATAAATCATTTACAAATATACCCTCCCATACCATAGGTTGCCTTTTTGTTCTGCTGATGGTGTCCTTTGAGGAACTTTTTAGTTTGTTGCAGTTCCACTTGTTCATTTTTTATTTTATTTCTCTTGCCCAGGGAGATGTGTCCAGGAAAAATTGCTCATGCTTACATTCAAGAGATTTTTGCCGATATTTTCTTCTAATAGTTTTATGGTTTCATGTCTTATACTTAAGTCTGTGATCCATTCTGAGGTTACTTCTGTTTGTGCAGTTAGACAGTAATCTAGTTTTATTCTCTTAGAAATGAGACAGCCTATAGCTGTCCAGGTTTCCCAACATCAGTTATTGAAGAGGCTGTCTTTTTCTTGTTGCATAATCATGGCTCCTTTATCATATATTAATTGACCATATATGTGTGGGTTTATATCTGGACTCTCTATTCTTGTGCCAGTACCATACTGTTTTGATTAGTGTAGCTTTGTCGTATAGCTCAAAAACAGGGCGTGTAATCCCCCCAGCTTTCTTCTTCTTTCTCAGGATTGCTGTGGCTATTTTGGGTCTTTTGTGGTTCCATATGAATTTTAGGATTATTTGCTCTAGTTCATTGAAAAATGCTTTGGGTATTTTGATAAGGATTGCATTGACTCTGTAAGTTGCTCTGGGCAGGATGGTCATTTTGACACTATTGATTCTTCTTATCCATGAACATGGGGTAGATTTCCTTTTATTTGTGTCTTTAATTTCTCTCATCAGTTTCTTATAGTTTTGAGAGAACAGTCTTTCACCTCCTTGGTTAGGTTTATTCCTAGGTATTTTATTCTTTTTCATGCAATTATAAGTGGAATTGTTTTCCTGATTTCACTTTCTGCTAGTTTACTCTAAGTATATAGGAATGAAGCAGATTTCTGTGTATTAATTTTGTATCCTGCAACTTTGCTGAATCCAGTTATTAGTTCTAATAATTTTTTGGTGGAGGCCTTAGGGTTTTCTCTATATAGTATAATGTCATCTGCAAATAGGGACAGTTTTACTTCTTCCTTACCAATTTGGATGCTTTTTATCTAGTGTCTGATTGCCATGGCTAGGACTTCTAGTACTATGTTGAATAAAACTGATGAGAATAGACTTCCTCATCTTACTGAAGATCTTAGATGCACCCAGTATGTTTGATTGCAAACTTTGCCTGCCTCAGTATCCAGTGATGCACTCTGTGACTTCCTATGTGTCCTAAAGTCCCTCATGAGCCTAGGCTCCTCTGTTGCCTCATTTTACAATGTGGGTGACTCTGTAAAGCTGTCTCAGGCTCCAGCCTCAGCCATTGCTGCTCCACCAGCCCTGTATGCTTCTGAGACCCATGTTATGCCCCATGTAGAACTACTTTGGGATGCCTTAGAGTTTCTCTCAACCTAGTTAGGGTTTCTAGCATGTCAGTGCTATGATGGAAGAAGCACAGTCCCTTCTGAGGAACCCCAGAGCAACTAAACTCATTGTCCTTTCTGATCCTGCCTTGAAACTCTCTCAGAGACGTCCCAGGCCACTGTCATCTATTTATTATGGTTTATAATAAATTCTATGTTCAGACCTTCAATCTTTGCTTCTGATTAGAAAGGGAAGTCTCAGGGCTTAAAAAACTCAGCAAAGTCATGTTTGTTTTTTTGTTTTTTTTTTCCCCCAGCTTTATGAGGTATAATTTATATACCATAACATATACCCCCCAAATAAACGTATAACTCAAAGATTTTAGTAAATTTATATACTTGTACAATCATAACCAAAATTCCATTTTAGAACATTCTCATAACTTCAGAGAATTAATGCATGCCTATTTGCAGAGAATTCCTGTTCCCACTCTCAGCCCCAGGTGACCACTGATCTGTTTTGTCTCTATAAATGTGCCTTTCCAGACCTGTCATAAAAATAAAATTATACAATGGGTAGCTTCTTTGTCTAGCTTATTTCACTTAGTGTTATGTTTTTGAGGATGATTCATGTTCCATGTATCAGTAGTTCACTCTTTTAATACTAAAGACTTACAGAAATATGATACATTTTGTTCTATATTTTGTGTTATATACCATTTGATAGATATTTAGTTAAAAGTTTCTTTTAGTTTTATGAATAATGCTGTTATGAACGTTCATGTATGTGTCTTTATGGCCATATGTTTTTGTACCTAGAAGCAGAATTCCTCTTCTGGATAATGGCTAATGGTCACATGGTATATTTGTGCTTAACTTTTCAAGAAACTAGCAAAGTATTTTCCATAGTGGCTGTACCATTTGACATTCTCACCAGAAATGCATGAGGGTTCTAGTTTCTCCACATCATCACTAACTCTTAGTATAATATAGCTTCTTAAAAAATTATAGCTATCCTATTGGGTTTATAGGAGGGACTCATATTTTTGTGTGTGCATTTTCTTAATAACTAATGAAGTGAGTTTCTTTTCCTGTGCCCCTTAGCCATTCATATATGTATCATCTTTCATTTGGTGAGATGTCCAATATAATCTTGCATCTTTTGTTTTTTTTAGCCAGGTTGTATTATCTTTCTATAATTATTAGTGTTCTTTATATGTTCTGGATAGTAGTCCTTTACCAAATGTATGATATGTAATTTTTTTTTACCAGCCTATGGCTTGTCTTTACATTACTTAGTGATATATTTTTAAGTGAAATGGTTTTTATTTTTAGGAAGCCCAATTTATCATTTATTTTTCTTTTTTGGGTTGTTCTTTCACTGTCATGTCTTTGCCAAACCTAAGTTCACAAAGATTTCTGTATGTTTTCTTCTAGATGTTTTAGAATTTAACTCTTAAATTGGTTCTAAAACCCATTTGAGAAGATTTGTTGTGTAGGATATGAGGTGAAGGTCTAAGTTCTTTTGCTGTTTTCGTTTTCTGCATGTGGATATCCAATTATATTAACACCATTTTTTGAAGAGACTATCCTTTCCTAATTAAATTGTGTTTTGGACACCATTGTTGAAAATCAATTGACAAAAATCAATAAATGTAAGGACTTATGTCTGAACTCTAAGTTCTCTTCCATTAATCTTTATGTCCATCTTTTGCCAATACCACACTCTCTTGATTACTATAGGTTTATAAGTTTTGAAATCAGATGGTGCAAGTCCTCTAATGTAGCCCTTCTTTTTCAAAATTGTTTTGGCCATTTAAGTATTTTGCATTTCTATATAAATTTTAGATCTTATCAATTTTTACTGCTGAGATTTTGATCGGAATTATACTGAATTCTAGATCAGTTTTGGGAGAATTGCCATCTTGACAGTATTGACTGTTCAATCTGTGAAAATGAATATCATTTAGATCTTTAATTTCTTAGCAATGTTTTGTACTGTTCAGTTACAAGACTTGCAATTCTTTTGTTAAGTTTATTTCTAAGTATTTTATTTTCTTTGGCATTGTAAATAGGGTTTTTTTCTTAATTTTTAGTTGTTCATTGATAGTATATAGAAATACAATTGATTTTTGTATATTGCTCTTATATTCCATGGCCTTGCTAAATTCATTTAGCAGTTCTAGTAAACTTTTTTGTTGATTTCCTTCTTTTCTGTTAAATAGATATTTTAATTCCTTTCTTGATTTTTGAACACTATTTCTGAATTATTTTCTTTCTGATTGCTTTAATGATTACAATATTTACTTTAACTTACCACGATCTACTTCAGAAAATTAATTTTAAATTACAATATAGAAGTTTGCTCCAAAACCATTCCAAGTTCCGTTCATTCCCCATCCTTTGTGCAATTTAAATATACACATATATATGTACATAAATTATACATACAATATATATGCGTATGCATACATATCTTTATATTTTAAATTCAGTTTTGTGCAATGTTATATCTTAATAAAGCAAAACACTTTTTATTCCCTGTAAATCTTGATTGATTTATTATTGTCAGATCTTTTCCTTCCATTTTGACCATTCTGCTGGATCAGTCCCCTGAATACTGCCTTAAACTGTTCAGGTTCCAAGCTTCCTTTTTAATGAGAAGACTCAGTCCCTTTGGATTTAATGTCATTCCCTGTTCCTTGATGTCATCATGAGTCCCATAACTGAAATACTCTGTTCTCATAACTGAGTCTTGAACTCAAATTCCGACTGGCCTTTGAGCTGCTCTAGTCCTAGACCACATAATACTGTGCCTGCCAGGTGCCAACAAATACAACCTTGGTGGATCAGGCTTTTACCAAAAAGAAATGTACCCATTAAAAATTTGGAGGTACTCTTGATCAGGAAAATGGTAGAAATAATAACAAACCAACCATTTCTTGGAGTTTTATCTTTGCCTTGCTCTTTCTGCCTCAGAGCTTCCCTCCTTCTTGTGTCGTTACTGTCTCTTTTTCCCAGGCAGTCCCTGTGCCTTTATCTCACCATCCCTGGGTCAACGCTCCCTCCAGAAAGACCCTCTGCTTTACCGGGCCATTCCATTCTCATTAATGATCCTCTCATGTGGGTCCGTTCAAGTGTGGTCTCTGTCCCCGAGGCACTACTGTTGTTCCTGGGCCAGGAGGCTCTGTCTACAGCATGGGCAGGCTCACTGTCTCTTATTTAATCTACAAGAATTCTTCCTGTTCCTCTCTTTCTTTTCTCCCATCAAAGAAACCACTCTCAGATGAGAGGTACTCAAACCTGTGCTCTGGTTGAGTCCATGCTCTCTTGGGCCGTTTCGTTATATTTGTTGGTCTCTTGTCAGACTGGAAAGCAAGTCCAGTACACTGCCTTCTCCTCTCCCCATTCCCCCATCCTCTTCTCATTTGCCCCATACTTTCCCCAGACTGACTGTAGTCAGTTGACTGATAGTCCCTAAAAAGATATGTCTACCTCCTAATCCCTGAAACCTGTGAGTATGACCTTATTTGGAAAAAGTATCTTTGCAGATGTAATGAAGTTACAGATATCGAAATGAGGTCATCCTGGCTTACTCAGGTGGGTTCTAAATCCAATGACAAGTGTCCTCCTTGTAAGAGACAGAGGAGGAGATACAGACACATGGAGGAGAAGGACTTTGAAGGTGGGGTCAGAGGGTGAGCTGATGCGGTCACAGGGACCAGAAGCTGGAAGAGGCAAGGACTGGACTGTTCCCTAGAGCCTTTGAAGGGAGTACAACCCTACTGACACCTTGATTTCAGACTTCTGGCCTCCAGAATTGTGAGAGAATACATTTCTGTTATTTTAAACCACCAAATTTGTGATGATTTGTGCCAGCAACCATAGAACATTAATACACTGACCTTTTCTCAAAACTGACCAACCACCTCCCCATGGAATTCAGTCAGCAGATTATGCTCAAGCTTTGTGTCTCTCTTCAAATCTTTCTCTACATTTGATATTAGCTAAAATCCTTTTCGTTTTCTCAGTCCCCTCCTCACTCCTACTCTCTTGCCGATATTGCCTAACATCTACAGAGATACCATATTGCCTTATCCCCTTCTTTCGTTTCGTCACCATGGAACTATGTGAAATACAAGTAGAAGGCAGGGCAAAGAGCAGATGCAGAAAACTGGGGACAAACCACAATTATCAGAGATGGCTCAGAAATTGTAACATAGAGATTTGCTTTCTATATAGCAGATTTCCGCCCAGTTCTGGTACTGCCCCAGAGGTTGGTGTATGTTCACATATTCAGCCAATGGGAATTAATAAAACACTTTCTGCACAGTTATGCGATAGATTTGAGACATGTCCTTTTCTCCTAAGGAGTTCAACTTGCATTAATTTGATTAACTCCATAGTTAACTCCCTTTAGCAGAAGCCAGCTCGAGGGAGGGTCAACCAGGCTTAGGTTGCTAGAATTTATGTCACTCTTACCAAAAATTCCTTTACTATCCCATGTTCAGTTGTTGCCATCAGATGCCTCCTTGCCAGCCTCCCCAGCAGGAATCCAGAACAGAATATGCAGAGAAACAAATGAACAGTGATTTGACTTGCTAAATTTTCTCCATTTCATTTCAGCAAAGCTTAATGGTCACATCCTAGATACTCTGCTCCTGGACATTTATTTGTTAAACAGTAAGCTGAGTCGGCTTAGTGACAGTTACCCCAAAGTACTGGATGCTGCGAAATTAAAAAGAAAAGTCGCTGGTCTTCATGGCAAGTATGCCTACAGGCCCTCATTGCTTCAGCGGCATTTCTTTATTTCTGTGTATCACATTTTTTTGTTCCATAATATAAAAGTAATATGTACTCACAGCAGAAAATGATATGCTGTCAAAATAAAGGGAATACCAATTATCCATAGTTCTACCACCCACAGGTAACAACTGATCATATTTGAGTCTATCAGTGATAATTTTTCATTGTCCACTGTACTAGATATATCTGGGGAGACCTCTTCAATTCTTTGCAGATAGACAGTTTTTCCTTCTGTCAACATTGGCTCAAACTCTACATGTTATTGTGTGAACTGTTTTTTGTTTTTAGCTCACAGTGCATTCTGAATATTTTCCCATCATGTTTCTATTGGAACTGACAGTAAGAAGTATCATTCTTCCAATAGCAGGTTTCTTGCCCTGAGTCTCTTACACTTCCAGGTCACCCTATTGGCTTCCAGATGGATATTTAAAAAATCCAGTACTGCAGATTTCAAGAAATTTCAAAAAATATCAGTACTGCTTACACTCCTCACCCCAGACTAGACTTCGTGATCAACTTTCTATCCCCGAATCTCTCCCAACTGCCCTGGGGTCTTCACCAGACTTATATCCAAAGCTGTCCTCAACACACTCCAGTCAATTCAGGTACATTTGTTTTGCTTCACTTCTTACATAAATCTTCTCAAATAAGGTTCCATCCAGAACAGTTTTCTTGTTATCCCCAAACCAGCCCCCCAAAGTCCCTCTCTTTGCTTTAACTTCTTCCTCTGCTGGTACCCACCTCTCTCCCCAAGTCCCTCTCCCTGCCTGGGTTCTTCTCTGTCCTTAATGCCCAGATTCTTTCTGATGGCACCATAGTTTCTCTAACTGCCCCAACCCCCAGAGATGTCTCCCTCTTTGTCTAGTGTGTGTATCAACTACAGCACTGATCTCAACACACCGGGGAGGCAGCCGGTCATCCAGGAATGTCACCGGCACTTTCCCCAGCTGGCAAGGGAGCCTGATGAACTCGGGCTGAAGCCTCCACCTCGGCCTCATCAGGGTATAGAACTTATCAACTGAACGATGAAAAATGCATATTGTTGTGGTCATCAATGCATAGTGGTGACAAATGGTTGATTTCAGGATAGATAATATACAAAAAATGAAAAGACAAATGAAGAAATGTAAATTGAAAGTGTGAGGTGACTGACACATACTTTGAAAAGAATCCAACTATAAAAATCAATAACACCCACCTCAAAACTCTGCATGGAAAACAAACAAAAATAGGAACTAAGAAGATATTAACAAAAATGTAATAAATTGGAAGCCTGGATTGAGGTACAGCATTTTTCCCCCCTTCCTGCTTCCATGTATCCCTATGTCCTTTTAGATGAATCTGTGATAAGTTGATAATAGAGAACATAACTTCAAAAATTTATTTCATTTTACTTACGAGAGGAATCCATGTGCATGATAAAGACTTTAGACAGTGCAGTATTTGATAGAGCATAAAGTGAGTTCATTTCAAATGTGATGGAAGCCCGAGGGGGGTGTCTCCTACATTAATTCTCTGTGATCTGCCAAAAGGGAGACTTAAATAAGAAGGAATCTCATGGGATCTCAGGTCTGCTTTTTTAACAATACCTCCCCTTTGAAAATGAATGGAATAAAGGAGTGAGAGAATGTATCTTTTATAAAAATGTATTACGAGGTAGAGTGACGTGTGTAATCATGGCTTTTCTCTTCCCCAAAAGACCAACAAATTTGAACTGAAACAAGGGAATTTTAACCCATTAATACATTTTTGAAAAGACCTCTGCGTTGCCTATTTTTCTCAGCTCCATCTGGCAAGGGTGACTTCCCGTCTGAAGCTCTTCTGGAATCTGATTCACTTCTCAGTTTTGCAAAGGGAAAAGATGAAATCTTATGTAACCCTACCTTTAGCATCCTTAGTTGAGAGCCCAGTTAATTTAGATGCTTAACAAAGGCTGATTTTTTTTTCTCCCTTTCCTCTGGAATGTGGTGTTGGGTAGAGAAGCCTCTGAAACAATTCCTGGCACATAGTAGGTGCTCAAAAATCTTCCCCTCCCTCCCACACTCTCTCTTCCTTCCACGGCATTTTAGATTTAAATTGCTGTGGAATCCGTCTATCATATATTATCTTAGAAATCATTATAGTTCATCAATTCCTTGAAGCACATATTTTTCCTTTGCTGAAATTGTGACATGGTTTCTAATTGCTGCTGGTTCGGTGGCCATCATGATGAGGTCATCAGTGCCTGTATGTGTGCATCACAACCTTCAGGGTGGGTGTCAACAGTTTGGGGAAAAAATCCCAAAGACAATAGTTGGGCATGTTTTTAAAAAATGCTGCATTACTAAAGATGCCTGGAAAGACTGTGGACATTGACGACTCTGAGTAAAACATCCAGAAGCATCAGATTCTGAATATGAATACATTTTAGGAATACTTTAGCCAATATATTCCCCTCGTATTTTCCTTTTTATGTCTGCACAAGAGTGAAGTTTTGAGCAGAAAAACCTACCTGTTTAAAAAGACTCTTTCAATAAATTTAAAATTAAAATTTTAAGGAATAAAAAACCCACTGTTATAATTAATTTGCCACAGCTTTTATTTTAGTGGTACAAAATAATGATGTGTCTTATGCTTAATGGTATCATGAAATACAGTAATTCTAATTATCTTTGAAAACAAATTCTCTCTGAGTTAAGCTCTTTAGGGAAAGCTTTTCTCCAAAGATATGGGAAATATATCTGACCAGCTTGCTCCATTATAAGGCAATGGCAGAAATTACACTAATGGATAATAATTTAGGAAGAACTAATGACATTTATAAAAAATGAACAGACCATATATTCCTGTTTCCTCCCAGTTCTTTGTATCCAGGTTCCAGACAAGCTTATGAGAAATTACCTACCATGAAGAGGCCTTAGCAAAATAGTCTGATAGTGAATTTCTTATTTTTTCACACTTTCTTCCTATACCACTGTGGGCACCTTGCCTGGAATATATAATGTGATGGATAAATATTGGAGATCTTGCTGATACATTCGATGTGTCAGAAGTTCCAAATTAAAGTATTTTTCAGTGGTGGTGGATATAATTTAAGTGGTTATTAAAAAGCTTAACTGTCCTTTGATTATGTTTTCGTTCTGGACAAGCGGTGGGTGGTGTGAGGATATTTATATTGAGCCTCTCCTCTGAGCTCCTGGCAGAGGTGCTCTGGTGAAACATTTCTTCCAGGGAAGCAGAAGGGTAGACATCTGGAAGTTTCTTCTGTTCGGCAGAGGCTTGAGGATTTCCAATTTGTTCTCAATGTTACTTTCTCTGTTTTTCCAAAGCCTGTGCTCATGCAAATGGAGGACCATGTTCATGGCTGGTTCAGTTTGTCAGAATGTAATAAACTGTTCCCCCAAACCATGTGTTAAGAATTTCTGATAAATAGCAAACTCTTACCCTAATAGTTCCTCTTTTAATCACAAATAATAGGCACACAAATCGGCTTGCCATCTGTGCGCTTGCATGCTTGACAGTCTTTGGATATTAGCAGATTCTTTTCTGTTTTGAATGAATCTAGTTTTGCCTGGCTGTATAACTGGATGTTTCCTGGCCCCTGCTGGCTCTGGTTTCCAGTGGAATATAAACCATAGTTATCAGTGGGCTCAACAAAAAGCATTTAGTTTTGACTTGAGTTGTAAGAAATCGAATAAATCAGAAATTTTCCAGGTAATTGGGAAAAAATTTTATTGAGCAATGGATAAAGTATTATGAAGTATTTGCAAAGGTTGATAAAAGGCATTCACAAAAGCTATCAGCATGGATGACTTAATTCTTCTGAAAATTTTACACTTTTAATATTGAATTTCTTTCCCTCACTCACAAGAATGGAGTTTCTTTTAAATCATACTCATAAAACAACACTATTTAAAGCCTTTCCACAAGGAAGCTCTTGCCGTGCGGAGCAGTACGCACCATGGTTCAGAACCCGCCTCCAGAGGCAGGCTACCCTAAGTAAATCCCAGCTCTGCCGCTTCCTGCCGGGGTCACCAGGGGCACGTTATTGAACTCCTGTGTCTCATGTTTCCTCATCTGCAGAGTGGAGTTGGTAACATAGCACCCCCCACCATGGGACTGTGCATGGATTAGATGAGAAATTATGTGTAAACTGTTCTTAAGAGTTCCTAAAATATGGGAAGAGCTGTATAAGCGTTACTGCTGTCAGTGATGGCTAAGGTCTCCTGGTGAGTTTGTCTGAGAGGGGATCAGTGACTTCCTGACCGTCCTGCTTGTGATAAATTGAGATGGATACTTAGCAGTTATCAAGTGCCTACTGTGGGTCAAGCACTATTTCAAGCAATTCACACAATCATCAGGAGATGCGTGGGCTTGCGCCATTTTTCCCATGAGGGTGACGAGGTACAGGGAGGTTGAGCATGGTGCTCAGGGCACATGGGAAGGAAGGGGCGGGGAAGCTCTGGGATTCACTCAGCTCCAGCGGGCCCCACCCTAGAGGGCTTCCACATTACCATGAAGACTCAATGGTGAGCATGAGGATAGGATGCAAGTTAAGTAACCTGGGGTCTGTTCCTAGCCAGCTCTGTCACCATGACCCAGTGACCCTTTGACTTTAATGCCAAAGAATTCTAAACATCAGCTAATGAATAGAGACCAGCTAAGACCCAGGCAAAATTGCGGAGTAAGAGATCACTTGGCCCTATATAATCTTGTAACCTCCATATCTCTCTGAAAAAATATCTCATGGAATCTATAGAACAAGAGAGGTAATTGGACATAAATATGTGTCCCCCTCACATTTCAGGTGAGGGCAAAGAGGCATAGAGAACTCTAGTGATGCTTGAGGTCACAGGCAAAGCGATAGAGCTGATCTGGAACCCAGGCCTTGGCCTGCTGGGTGCAAGCCTGTCTCCACCCACTCATGATGCTTCTGAGGTTGCTGATTCTGGGTGCCTAGTATCAAGCAATCCCTTAAAAAGAGCGAACTGGGAAAATAAGATCATTAACAGCAAGGGAAAATACTAGAAGTCTTGAAACCACCACTTCATGTATCACGAGTCACCATGTAGAGGCTATATGACTTTGTGTAAAGGAAGAAATAAATTGTATTTGGAGCTCTTCTTTGGAGCGTATTAGTAATGTTGGCTCGGGATGTGTACAGTGGAACCATAATGATATTCACTGTCATCTAATAGGGATTTTTTGGAGGGGCTGCTATGCACAATAGTTTCTCTTGACCAATACTATAAGAATTAAAGTAAAAGCAAACAATATTTATCTCTGTATTAATTTGGTAGGCTGCCATGACAAAATACCATAGGTTGGGTGGCTGAAACAATAGAAATTAATTTTTATTTCACAATTGTGAAGGCTAGAAGTCCAAGATCAAGGTGTCAGCAGGTTGGTTTCTTCCTACGCCTCTCTTTGGCTTGCAGGTGGCCATCGTCTCCCTGTGTCTTCACATGTGTGTCTGTGTCCTAATCTCCTGTATTATGAGAATACCAGACATATTGAATTAGGGCCTCCATAATGACCTCATTACCTGTTAACCTCATTCTGCCTCAATTACCTCTTTAAAGACCCTACCTCCAAATATAGTCACATTCTGAGATACTTACTGGGGTTTAGGACTTCAGGATATGAATTTTAGGGGGAACCATGTCAACCCATAACAATATCCACATCTTTATCTCTAATCTCTCTTTATACCTAATCATTTGTGGGTTTTACTTGAACCTGAAATACTAACAGTGAGAACCCCTCCAAATCCCAGGGTGTGACCATGAAAGGATACATATTCCAGGTCTAAATTCCCCAGCTTAATTTAGCACGTGGCCCGTTAGCACAAACGTATTAGGAATGAGCATTCTCACAGCCAGTTGTTAACTTCCGGTGCCTGAGACCTACCGCTCCGTTAGTGCCGCGAGGGGCGAGCACAGCCGGGTAAGTCGCTGAGCGGCCAGCCGGCTGTCGGCAAGCCCGTGTGGCGTCGGATCTGAAGGGGCTCGCACTGTGGGCTGCCTGCGTTCTCCTTGGGGTCTCTCTGCGGCATGAGCCGAAGGCTAGGACACTTGTCTGCACACACGAGGTGCAGCTGTGAATGTGGGACATTAGTCACTCCTTTTGGGTAAGTAGGCTGTGAGAAACTAGAACGTGCAGGATTTCCTTTTTCTTCCTTTCCTTCTTATTTTTAAGGAATCAAGTTTACTCAAGAATTTGGCCTCTTCCATCTCCCATCCACTTCTCTTTCCCTTCCTCCCTGCTTCCTTATCTCCCTCTCTCAGTTATTTATAGAGTAAGGGGCTGCTGTGCACCAGGCACTCTGCTCGGTCCTGTGGGGGATAAAAAGGTGACTCAGAGGTGCTCTGCCTTGCATGATCTGTTCTGATAACCTATTCCCTGTTCTACTTTTGGTTATGCTTTCAGGCATTGCTCTGCTGGCTCTTGGCAACCTGGAAGGCACTCTGGCTAACAGTGTCCACGTCCCCTGCACCCTCCACACTTTCCCTCCTCCCTGCAGAGCTGGCAGCACACTTACCTCTGCCCTTAGCCACCCTCCCAACCTCCTCCCGCTCAGCCAGTGCCCAAGCCACTGGTTCCAGACCGCCTGGCCCTGTGGGAATCCCCATGCTCCATCTTGCCTCCCACACTGCTTTATTTTCCCCTTTTTCTGAGCTGTTCCTTCTGATTCCTCCCACTTCTTCCTCTTCTCACTTTGACTCTTTTCCTGATTCACATTGATCATCTCTGATGAGCCAGCTTAGTGTGAACAAATAAAGGTTCTAATGATCTGCTTCCTCTCTGCCCACTGTTATGTATTCCGGGGAACAATATATGCTGCAAGAACTCCTTCCTTGCAGTAAACAGAAGGCATCCTGGGTTCATTTGCCTCTTTCCACAAGCCTCACCCCATCCTATAGTCACCTTCCAACCACTGAACACTAGGCCGTTTATCTATTTTTTAAAGTAAGGAGAGGGAAGGGTATGGAGGGTAAAGGATGAGATTCCACAATGTGATTTCAACCTTACCTGCAGGTAATGAAATGTTAAGATTCATATCTGGAATAGAATACAAAACAGGCACATACTCTACTTGAAAATTTCATTCCTACAACTTAGTTTGGCTGGAAACAAGTGGTCAGATCAGCTATTTTTTATCACACAGACAGGGCCAGCGTGTGTGTCCTCCCCACACCTGCCAATACCCCCTGGGAAGACGGCCTCCCTCCTCTCTGGCTACTCAAATTTGTGCTCCAGGCGAAGTCCCACCCCTCTATGAGGGCTGCCTGAGTATCCCTAAGCTCCTTGCGGTCCAGGCTCTGTGTGAGCCACCGTTGTACCCACCACCACAAGCAGAGTCAGGCATCTCATGGGGACTCAGTAGATGGGTGAGGATTGAATCAAAAAGAACTTTCTCCAGCTTTACTCTAGTGGACTTAGTGTTGGTACCACTCATTTGAACACTGATTGCCTCTGACATTATTAGTTAGCCCCTTTAAGATGGAGCATTTGTCCTTCCCACACAGATTGCCAGTTCCTTGAAAAGGAGAGCATTTCATTTTTTTTCTCCATATTTCTCTTTTCTGCATAGTTAAGAGATGGTGCCCATGAATACTGAACATTGTTTCCTTTTGCTTGACAGCAGGGTGTGTTGGGAGCCATATTTAAAGTTGATTTTGAATGACACAGTTTTATTGTAAGTCCATCTATAAAAGTAGTCTGGCTTCCATGCATTTCAAACAGAGAGAGAAATTGTTATCAACCAATTGGTGCTTAGTTTGGTTCAATCACATTTATTAAGCAGTTGCTTTGTGCCTGACACTGAACAGGCAGTGTTCCTGCCACACACGGATTCAGAGTGGACAGGGGTGCCTTGCTGTCCCCCTAGTCTGGACCCTCCTGGGTGGTGCAGCCCCCTTCCTGCTGTTGCCCAGTTGCTGCTTCCTGCCCCATCCTTGGCCTTCCTTTGGGAGCCAGAATAGACTTTGAAGCAGGTTAGACCACTTGACTCCAAAAAGTCTGCACCGTGGCTTTTCAGGAAGCGTCAAACTTATCTGCTTAAGAAACAATGTGCCAAGGGGAGATGAACCCTGGCAAGGCAAATAACAGGGATTTCAAGTTGTCTTCGAGCAAGCCAGTCAGAGTATCCCCATGTTAAGTCACAGGCACGATCCCTGGCTGCCGCATCCCCCAACCCCCGCCTTCCCCCACTCCCAGCTGTTGTGCTGCAGCAGGATTTGGTCTGAGTCAGGGCAGAGCCCCGGTTATGCATCCGGTCAAAGTGATCCTTGCCCATCCGTCGCACACAAAGGCAGGGAGCTCTGTAAAGGGACCTGCCTGCTTCTCGTGCAGTTGCAAACCCTTGTCCTGGTGAGCTCGGCCACCAGGCTTTCGCCTGAAAATGAGTGGGGAGGGGTCTTGAGGAGCCCCCACCTCGGGGAGAGGTATGGGCAGCAAGCGGACTGCCTGAGTGGATGGAGACCCCCGGTCCCCGGGGCCGGCTTGCCATTAGCTGCTTCCTGGGGTGCTCAGCGCGCCGGCTGAGCGTCCGGCTTGAGGTCCAGAGGGTTCTGGCGGCGCGTCCTGCGGCTGCCTGGGTGGATCTGAGCCATCGCCCGGCGGCGAGCCCGCATTCAGACGCCGCGGACCGCTCCCGGCGGGGCTGCGTGCAGCCAGCACGAATGCTCAGCTCTAGGCGTCTGCAGAAGCCTCCGACTGCATGGATTCGGCTGTTTCGGCAGCAGAGATCAGTGCCCCGGAATATTTGCTAGCCTGATCGGCGCTCGAGCTGCCGTGACAACTTCAGCCCCGGCGGGTGACTCCTCTTGGTGCCCGGGACTCTGTCCTGCCGCGCAGCCGCTCCGGCCACTTTCCCGGCCGTGAAGCCGGCCAGCGGCGGGGACTCCTCTGACGGCACCCGGGAAGGGGGGCCACGAGGGGTTAAAAGAGGAGCAGACACCCTCCCAGCGGCTGAGCCTCTCGTGACTGCCTGTGCTCCGGGTTCTGCGAGGGACCGTGCGCTGCCCGGGGAAGCGATGCAAGTCTCCATAGCCTGCACAGAGCACAATCTGAAGAGTCGGAATGGCGAGGACCGGCTTCTGAGCAAGCAGAGCTCCACCGCCCCCAATGTGGTGAACGCAGCCCGGGCCAAATTCCGCACGGTCGCGATCATCGCGCGCAGCCTGGGGACGTTCACCCCTCAACATCACATTTCTCTCAAAGAGTCCACCGCAAAGCAGACTGGCATGAAATATAGGTATGGATCTAAGATTCTCTCCGTCCGGGGTTTCCGTCTTTATGCAGGTGCCGTGGAGACAGTCCACCGGCTTTGAAAAGTGACTTAACTCGTCGGTGGGTTGCTTAATTTAGAATTCTCAGGTGTCTCTCAAATAGCTCCGTTGGAGGGTGAAACACCCGAGGTGGTCATGTTCTGTCGTGGGTACAGGATTTTAAAAAACGAAGCCCGTGGTGTGTATTCTAACTTTAGGAGCTGTATGAATTCCAGTCTGCAGAGAATGACACAACTGCTGGAAAGAGGTATTGAGATCAGGGTGGCCTTTCAGAGGCAAATGTTTGCCTTGTTTTATAGGACAGATTGTAGTTTCTGTGATTATACAATAAAAAATAGTTTCCCATCTAGTACTGCACTCTTATCTTCTGAAAGACGGAGGTAACAAACGGTATGCAGGCGTTTAAGGAAGTTTTGTTGCATGAATAAACACGTATAATGTGTGATTAGTTTGAACACTGGCATATTTAAATCTAAACTATTGCTTGAAAGTAAGTGTAGATCTTGTGAAACGTGCAGAAAAAGTTCATTGTTGTAATACTAATACTTTCCTCATACATTTTTTTTAGCTCCCTTTTCCTCTATGTTGTTTTCCACAGTTGGAAATGTTCCTAGTTGTTGTCGATGTTCTCTTTAATAAGGAACGACTTAAATTTGATAAGTAGAAAATTTCATTATTCAATTATGTGGCTCCTGCCTCCCTAAAACATCTGTTTTGTCCTGAGCCTTCCTGACTTTATTTCTTTATAACTGCTGCGGTTCTAATCTCTATAGTTTGCAGCTATAGAGGAGAGAAGCTAATGATGCACCTTCCAAGGGTTTTGGTTACTCTAGTTTATAGATAGGATTTTGTCATTTATATTTAGCTATCCCTCGCCTTTGTTAGGAACCAGGCTTTAGGATTGAAGGAACTCAGTGCAGTTAAAATAATGCACACCTAAGACTATGTTTCCCACGTGGGGTTTCTGAAAAAAGCATTTAAACCAATTTCTATAAATGTCCCTGAAAAAGTTTCCTTGCAGAGTTATAGGCAAGCTCCTAATTGTAAAAATGTCAAGTACTATTGTTTGATATATTTTTAAACGATAAGAAAGAAAGCCTTGAGTTGGAGTTGGGAGCTCTGAAACCCATAGCTAGATCTTTGCCCCAGCTGCAGTATAATGCCAGCAGCCTGACTCAGGCCACGCCTTGAGGTACCACCTGTGAGTACCTCTCCTTTCTCGATGCTTCCATGATGGAGAGGGGCTCCACAATGCCACCTGTCTGTCTGAGCTGCAGTGTCAGACGCACTGATGTCTCCTCTTGCTGCTGCTGTGGCACACCCAGCTCCTGCCCTGTGGCCGTGGTCCTGCTCCGCGTGCCTCTCAGAGGCTGCGATGAGGAGTTGCTGCCGCCTTCCTCAGCGAGGCCCCCAGGAATGGAACGGGGCACTAGGGTTAAGGCAGATCACAGAGGTGGTTTGAATTGTGGTCCAGCATTCTTGCAGCACCATGGGCTTTCTTTGTGTAAACCAGAAAAAATAAAAAAGTAACACAGTTCGTTTCTTATGGTAGAATTTCATAGTTGCTTGAAGATCATGTTGTCAAAAGAGTTTGGGCTTTATGAAGGCTTTCAAAAGGCAGGCGAGTACCATTAAGGTTTCTCTGGTAGTAATTAGAGCTTAGATCACATTGGATGATACTTTCTCTTTACCAACAGCTCAGTGTCGATTCACTTGAGCATCTTTCATTAATGGCAGCTAAGGAAGGCTCTTTTCCCTAAAAAGTTATCCATCTCAGGTCTTCAGTATACTTTGAATTATTTGTTGTTTATGGTGACTGGACAAGACACCTCACCTCCACTCTCCCTCTTTTTCTGAACCACTCCTTCTATGACAAGAAGGTGGTTTTGTGTGTGTGTGAGAGTGACTTAACCCCTCTCTCTTTCAAATTCTAGTCAAAATGATCTTTAAGAAAGATATTATGAGATTATGCCAAATACACACAAAAGACTTTTTAGAATTAGAGAGAGAAAAGGGCAGAGGAAGGAGGGAGAGACTAATTTATAAAAAAATGATAAAAATATTTTTATTAGCCAAATTATTTTTTCTTTGACATTGGTGCCATCTAGATATAATGTGCATGTATGGATTGTTTATTAATGATAACAAATAGCAAAAAATTCAAAAATAACTGAGAGGTAATTGGCTTGGGTAAAGGATGAGGAGATGGCGTAAAGGAACTACAGTGGTAAGTCAATGGCTCATTGTGTTTATAATAATATTCCATCCTTGAAAGTGATTTCCATAGGCATAGCTTAATCTGGGATCCATAAGTCCTCTAGAAAACAAAAAATATTGTCTTTTTGCTTATCTTCCTAAGGAGAGAAAATGCATCTTCCTAAGGAGATGACAATGGTTTTCATCAGAATTCGTAAAGTGTTTACCACTCAAACTTTATCAAAAAGCGGTGTTATAGAGTGAATAGGTATTCATTTAGTGAGCAGACATTTATTGAACACCATTCTGTACCAGGAACCCTATGAGAACTAGGTACATAAAGGTGCAGAAACCAGGCAAAGTTAGGGGCTTACATTCAGGTTGGGGAAAGGGACCATGAATGAGAAAATAAACATGAGTAATAACTATTGTGAGCCATTCTTTCGGAGGCTATATGTTGGGGGGTGATAGTCATGCCTGCCTGGATCAACTTAGTTTTTCCATTTTGAGGCCATCTCTACTTTGGTTCCAGTGTTTTTACATCTTTGGACATGAGTGATTGTCCCCATATCTGCCACCTATTTGTCATCCTAGGGGCTTTTTTCAGGTTCCAACCCTCCTAGAAGGTGCTGCCTGGCCATCGAGGACCTACTTATAACCCTGATACCCGAGTAGAGTGTCTTCTACTAATTTAATGCCTTATGATTTTAAAGGCCAACTCATATCCTAGCCTATGGTTGCCATCCATTAATCAGATTTTAGAAAAAATTAATATACACTTGTGGAAAGCATATGAATTCTGTAAAAATTAAACACTCAGAGTCACCATTACCTTCACATCACCACTGTGCAAAAACCTTGCATAAAATTAGCTATTGTTTCAAGGTTTAAGATGAAAAATAATCCACCAGAACAATCTGCTGTTGTCAGCCCAAGAAAGCAAGATTCCTCCTAGAGTTTATCCTGAGGACTATGTTGTGTGTAAATAACACAGGACTACTACACTTTATAGCTTTTACACCTGTGCTTTGTTAATGCATGAGAGTTCCTTTATTTTACTTTTGCATGTGTTTTCAATCTCAGAGTTCATCACATTGTATTCGAGTTTGACATATACTCCGCAACAATACATGACAGATGTAGATACATACATAAACCTTTCATCCTAAGAAAGCCACATCACTCAGAAGTTAAGCTACTAGCATTTGACATGGTCTCAGAGCTTTCATCATTCAAAATTGAGTACAGTTGTGCTGATAAGCTACCCTATCCCCATTCTAAATAATTTGAATATTGGGAGGCCCAATTTCATCAAAAAATTTTTTGTTGACATCCATGTCAATGAAACTTTGTGCTGTATAGTTGCATGAAACATGCTTTGAGACTCATAAGAGAATTTTTTATAAGAAGCAATATTGTCTGAGCAATAATCTTTAAATTCCACTAAAAAACCTCTCTTTTTTCCAGTTTTTTAGGTTAACCACATTTCACCATTTTTGTAATAATTTAAGACAATTTTTGAAATAATTACAGGTTCGTTGGAGTTTGAAAACAATTCAGAGAATTTCTGTGTACCCTTAATCCAGTTTTCTCCAGTGCACAGCATCAAAACTAGTAACTTGACACTGGTATAATCCACAGCATTCAGATTTTGCCAATTTTATATGTATTCATGTGTGTGTATGCTTATATGTCTATGCAATTTTATCACGTGTAGAAGTTTGTGTAATCACCAGCATGAGTAAGAATCAGATTTTTCCATCGCCACATGGCTCAGCTCCCTCATTATTCCCCTTTCTAGCCACGTGCACATGGATTCATCCCTAATCCTTGCAACCACTAATCTGTGATCCATCTCTATAATTTTGAATCAAGAATATTGGAATCATACAGTCTATAATCTTTTGGGATTGACTTTCTTTTTTCACTTAGCAGAATTCTTTTGAGACCCATCCAAATAGTTGTATCAATAGTTTATTCCTTTTTATTGCTGAGTAGTATTCCATGATATGGTTGTGTAAGAATTTTTTTAACCATACATCCACTAAAGGACAACCAGGTTGTTGTCATTATTATTGGCATGCATTAGATGACTTCAAATTAATTGTTCAAAAATTCCTTCAGTGTTATTCAGTAGCTCAGTCAATAAAATCCAAACTACCTAACATGGCCCCTTTGATCCTTCATGACCTGGCTTCCATCACACTTTGCAGTTGCCACCCTTGAGTCTCATCTTTCTTCTGATCATGGAAGTACTTTATCAGAAGTACCTGCTTGAGAAAGGACTCCTCATAGTACCCTGAACCTTCTTGTTCCTTCTACTTCACTTGATCAGTGAGGCAAACTCCTGTGCAACCTCCATGACCCAACTCTAGCATAACCTTCTCTGTGAACCTTCCCTAGCTCCATCCCATGCAGCATTAAATACTTGTCCTTTAATGCCTCCGCTGCATCTAGTTCTTCTGTTATGGAAATTATTGATCACATAGTGTTGCTATTGTCTGTTTGCATCTATGTCTTCCCCATTAGTCAGAGCAGCTTGAAGTTTGGGTTGCATTCATCTCTATAACCCCAGAGTCTAAACCCAGCTTTTGGCATGTAACAGTCACTCAGTAAATTCTTGGAAAATGAATGACTACTCATGTGGGACACTGTGTTAAGTGCTGGGAATACGAAGAGGGAGAATCTTCTTTTGAGTGTTTACACTGTAGTGTACTAGATATCTATGCAGCAAGGCTGCATGTATTAAGTGACACAGGAGTAACTATTGCCATAGTTTGAGGAGACGTCATTCACCAAGGGCTGTAGAAGTCAGGGAGGTTTCATGGGGAAGGTCTGTGGACCTTGGTGTTGAGGAAGGAGAAATGCCAAGGTAAGCAGACAGGAAAAGAGCAGACTCAATCTCATGCAGCAGGGGAGCAGCGTGCCCCCAAGACTGTGCATGGAGTTCTGGGACATAATGGGGTAGGTATGTAGGACCGAGGTAAACAGCCATGTAGGAGCCATTAGAGGTTTTTGAACAGAGTGTCTGTTTACAAAATTCTGTTTAAAAGGGATTAATCTGTCAGTTGTTCCAAGAAAACAAAGTCTAAGACTTGTAAGTTTGAAGTAAGAGAATTTATGTTGAATTCCATAGAACTATTTTCCTATGAGACTCAAGATTGCAAAGAAAAAGCTCAGACCAGATGCCTTCCTTGCCCATGCCATTCCTCTCACAGCCTCTTTGTTAAAGCACACGTGGCCCCACCACTCTTTACCACCCACGAGTTTGAATCAAAGCAATTGAAGTGAAAGATCACTCTTGTCAGCTGATTACGTAAAAGGTACTGAGAGTGTGTGTGTGTGTGTGTGTGTGTGTGTGCACATGCGCAAGCCTCTGAATGGGGAAAAGTGGGAGGAAAGAGGTGGGCTGAAGAGGGGAAGAAAAGGAGAAACAGCTCTGTGGCTGTGTTTCAAATTGAAATATTTGATTTTAGTCCAGAGAAGAAATCAGCTTTATTATTTAAAATGCCATTTTTTTTTCTTTTTTTTTTTTTGGTGAGAAATACCCCTGTCATTTCCATTAACCCCCGTGGGTGTGGGCTTTCCTCTTCCTCAAAGCAAAATGGTGAGATTGGGAAGTAGAGAAGCCTTCCTGAAAATGAGTTGTTGATTTAATATTCAATCTCATAGAGTTTATTCCACCTCTGCAGGGCTCTAGTCCGATGTCTGGCATCCATAAGATGGTGAGAAAATGGTAGGAGGAGGGATCCTCCCAAAAGTTGTTTGGCAAACATCATTCCAGGTCCATGGCTCTGGATGTGTGTATTTATGTGTATGCGTGATATGTTGTATATATGTAGGTGCATGTGTACAGGTGAAGGAATCTATCCAAAGTGCTTCCAGAAACAGTTCATCTTCTAGCTGCAATCTTCAACTGAGTTGCAATAGATGGAGTCCTTAATCCCAAATCTACTCAATGATCTTCTTTAGAAATGCATTCATTTTATAGAAATCCTTTTTTAAAAACTTTCTGCAAACATTTGAACTTGTGGCAATTTGAGAAGTGTTCTGAGAGGAGAAAAAAAATCCCATTGCATTCAAAAGGAAAATCAGATTTGTAAATTTGACTTTGATTTTGCAAATTCATTTCATCAAATTCATAGTCTGTCATTAGTATATTAATTCAGTAATTGAGTGAGATTTGGGTCCAGTGAATCTGATCAAAGTATAGGATTCTTGGTTTCTTTGAGTATTCTCAAACTCATTTTAGGAGGGAAAACTGCTGCTTAAGAAGAACTGAATTCACAAGATTCAATTCATACATTTCCTTGCAAGAATTTAAAAACCATTTTGGTGATACTAGATATAATAAAAAAAGATACAAGGTTGCAAATTAATCATATTGTATGCTTAAAAAATATTTCTATCACCAGTTCTCTACTCTTCTCAGAATTAGAAAATAGAATGATAGAGACTGAAGAATTTAAGGCAAAAGCCTTTTGAATTCCATTTCAATATTGAGAATGTTTAATCCTATAAGAGCACTAGAAATAAGTGAGTTAGCAGTGGACATTAGCAATGAGGGGACTTACATGCCATCTAGTGCAGTCACATTATTTTATACAGAATGGCCAGTTCCTTAATCAGAATTACTCAAGCAGCTGATGGGAGGGTCAAGGCCAAATTCAGGTCTCCTGACTCCAAGAGCAGGATTGCTTACATTCCTTCAGCTTCTACAAAATTGGTTTTGCCCCAATTTTCAACATGGGAAAAAAGCACAGTGCATGAAATGCTTCTAGAAGGGACATATGTACAGTTTGCATTTCAAGCTTTTATGTTTAGAAGAAGCAAAGTCCAGCTGTGTGCTGAGCGAGCCCAACCAGCTTCCTTATCCCCTACAGAGTTGTGAGGAACCCAAAGTGCCCCCATGGCAGGTCTCCACTTGTACATATTCTGAGGCTGGACATAAATCAGCTTCCAGATGATTGTGTGCTTGGAATCACAGTCTCCAGAGAAATGGCATCTCAGAAAGGCAGCTACAAAACCATGGCACAGATGACGGGGCTGTGGCTGCATGTCAACCCTGGGTATGAAATGCTCATTTGGACATCTAGTACTAAACATGCTTTTAGAGAGAACTTTGAAAGCATGCTTCTCAGAGTCAGAATCAAAATCCATTTGAAAATCTTCATTGCAGGCTGATTTTCAGTTACTCAGATTGGAAACCCAAACAGAAGCCCAGCGTGATTTTTTTTTCTTGGATCAATGAGGGAGGACTCCGAGAGGACTCGCCCAGGCCATCTGGTCCAGACCTCGTGAGAAATCTGTTCTTCCAACTTGTACTCTGCAGCAGCTACTTGTCAAGGCCCCTGAAGAAATAGTGTGTGATCCTCTCTCTCGGCAGTCAAGAAAAACCTTTGGCTCTTCCAGGTACTAGAATCATTCATTGAGCTCTGAAATCCTCAGAGGAAGCAATGAAGTGAGAGTTGTTTGAATTCATGTCTATTGTCTGGACCCTAACAGTCAAGTCAGGTTGGAAAATGAAGATAGAACATTCAGGGGCAAAACAACGAGGGCGCCCCAGTGAGGCGAGGGGGCATCCAGTAACCTGCCGGAAGACCTGAGTCTGCCGGGAGGTCGGTACGCTTCTCATTCCGGTCCCAGCACCTGCTCACTTGGCCGGATGGTTCTGCTACTAGACCACCGGGAGTCAAAAAACTATTCCACCATGACAAAAGTCCTTGTTGCAATTGACTCGTCTCTTTTCAAGCTGCATGGGAAGCTTCTTGGCCTGTCCTCCATTGAAATGAAAATGAGCCAGCTATAATTTCCTGCCTCATAAGTCTTCCGGTGCTTGAAAACCATAACTACTGCTCAGCCTCTTAATTTCCAGCATGGTTCCAGTTCCTCCTGGATTTCATTTTCTGATTCCTGACTGTAATTATGACTCACGTTTAAACTCTCTACGCAATGACTACATCTTCTGTAAGTCATCAAGAGCTGGAGACAATTCCAGATAGAAGTCTAGGCTTTTCACTATAGAATAGCAAGATCACCTAACAACAGAAATATGCTCTGTCCCCTTATTTGCATTTGAGGGTCATGCTACTGTTTTAGGAGAAAAAAATCGTTTTTAACATTTTCAGCCAATCTTTGAAAAAATTGCTCAGAAACTTAAAAAAATTCTAACCTATTCATTAAAACAATGGAGGATGACTCTGCTGATACATAGCAACCCTTATGACATCATCAGCTTTAAAGGTTATAATGGCAGCAATTGAAGTCTTTTGGGTTAAAGAAATATGAAAAAAGGTCAAATCTGATAAATAGGTCTCAGTGGTAGTTGAGTATCCAGATAGAAAAACTAACAGCCTTTAATATGATTAATTTGCCTTTTGCCTTACTTTTATAGAGATTTTTTTTAATGTAGCAGGTTTAAATATAAAGGCAACTGTATATGACTGATATTAACAAGAAAAGTTTTCTGTACTGGTAATTAACATTTTCCAAGAGAGTGCCCGGAAGGGGCTCAGTGGCAGGAAATCCCAAGCACAGTGTGCTCCATGGTGAGTTTATGTCTACTGGAAGGCCCATCTGGTTGAACAGAACTCTTACATAAGAAACTGGAGCTTTTTCCTGAAGAACATATGCTAATAAGGCACTCTCTTTTCCATTTCTTTGAAATTAATTTCCACTTAAAACTTGGTTTGGATGTTGCTGGGTTTTTGTTGTTACTACCTTTGGCCTGAGACCAAGCAACAAGCTCATTATAAAAATCAATGGCATAAATAACGTGGCTTTAATGAATGTCACTACCTCTCAGCTCAAAAGCCAGCAAAGAATTCCTCTGAGGCAGTGGATGAAAATAGACCTTTGACTCACTACTGCTCCATTTCCTGCCTCTATCTGAACAAGCACTTTTGCATTACTGAGTCTTTGCATTTACTGAAAAGACTGGAAATACTCAAAAGTCTTCATCCCATTGCGGAGGGCTTTCATCTTGATGGAACATATATTTGTTCAGTTTTACTAACAGAAAGGAAAATGGACTACTTAGATTCAAACAGAAAGTGAGAATTGGGAAAATCATGGGCGAACATACAAACTTCTCACTCAATAATGGTTTATCGATCATTTCCAAGGAAGAAGTTTAAGGTTTCAGTTTCCTCAAATACAATTTCTCCAAAAGCAATCCTCTGGAAATCAGGAGACTCAGATCGCTTAGTCCAAAAAAGCACAGGATCATTCCTTCACAGAGAAGCAGATGTACAGTTGCCTGAGGGCTTCAGAGTCCACCAGATGTCTCCTGCAGGCTTCAGCAGGGCCTTCTGTGGCCCTATTTCAAAATGAGAGGTAATCTAGAAAGGGATTCAGCAAGTCTCTTTGGGAAAACAAGCCGGACATGTCACACTGTAGGAGTTTCCTTTGGCTGCTGCAAGAAACTACCACGAAGTTCATGCCTGCATACCACCCATTTGTTCTCTTACGGTTCTGGAGGCCAGAGGGCTCACACTGAGATGTCCGCAGGGCTGTCACCTTCTTGAGGCTCCAGGGTAGAGATTCATTTCCTTGCCTTTTCCAGTTTCTAGAGGCCACCTGCATTTTTTAGCTCACGGCTCCTTCTTCTGTCTTCGGAGTACATCTCTCCAGCTTCTGGTCTGTGTTCACTTCTCCTTTACTTCACTCTGCTCCTCCTGCCTCCCTCTTGTAAGGGCAGCTGTGCTAACATTGGGTCCTCCTGGGTAACCCGGGATGGCCTCCCCAACCCCAGTACTTATTCACATCTGCGAAGTCCCTTTTATTATGAAGGTAATTTTATTCACAGGTTTCAAAAATTAGGGCATGATCATTTTTCAGGGACCATTGTGCAGGTGAGCACACAAACCATCAGATATGTAGTGCCAGAGAGCAGAGAGTTACAGGGACCCACAGGATCAAGCATTACACCCTCATCGCTTTTTCTAGCATCTAAGACTTACTCAGGTGAGGCAAGACAGCAAAAGCAAAAATGAGGTCACTGAAAATTCAGAGCACTGGGGATTTTCTCTGGGTCAGGCTACAGCTTCGGTTTGGAATCAGAATAAAAGTTCCTATTTACAGTCTGTAGCTCCAGTGTGAGAAAGTTTAAACAGTTTAGCTTGGCCTTGGCAGTTACTATAATGGCCGCTAGTGTCTGAATCTGCTCTGCTCCTTAGGGCCCTTAATGCAGCACCTCCTGGAAATATCCCTTTGGTGGTGGTGGTTGCTTTTCTTGCAAGACCTAAGTACAAAGTAGAAAATTTGGAGGTGGACCTTAATAGAAAAATCAGTGGATAGCCATAAAGATCAAGCTGTGATTAAAATCCCCGCTGCTCAGAAATTCCTATTGCCTCCAAATATCATGACTGTAATCAATGAGATGCAACATCTCTGGGGCGGTGGGAGCTGTAGCAGTGCCCCTTTCAGCCTGATGTGATACTCTGGGGCTCCATGCCCATCATAATACAGAACTTCCATAAAACCCACGCTGTCCCTTCCCCACTAGTGTTGTCCCAGCAGCCCTGTGGAGGAGGACAGGAGGCGTTTCTTGCAGGGCTGTGAAGTTCTTTTGCCTGAACCCTTCTATTAAACACAATTAAATTAAACACTATTCTCTTGAAGCCATTAGATTAGCCAGTCATTTGATTTTAATCACAAAGAGGCTTTTATTTTTATTCATAAAATTCGTACCTATTCTGACACAAATGTTCAAATGTCTTGAATCTCATGCACTTTTCCTCTGTGAAGCTTTGGCTCACACACTGACGGAGGAGGACAGCCATTCCGCAGTCCCTTCCACCTTCTGCTGGGGACCCACAGCTTCTCTATCACTGCCCATAACACTGGGCTCTGAAGATTTTACTCTTGATGCCAAATAGTAAAGTGTTTATTTATAGTATTTCTTGTTGGTTATTTCTGCTAAGAATATTAGTCCGGTCTATGCTTATTTTGAGATGGAAATACCTTGAGGACAGGGTTTGACAGAAGACAAACAGTAGTTATCAGAATGTCTGAATAACATTCTTTGCCACTAAAATCTTACTTTATGTTGATTACTCCAATTAAATACTTAAACCAAGGGATGAAAGAGTTTAGTTGATATCACTTTTATCCTTGAGAAAACCTCTGAAAGGGGATAGCAAGCAGTGTTATGCCCATTTTCAGTGTGAGCCCTTGGGGCACAAGAACAGAATCTAAGGACGTATTATGCAGTCCAAACTACTGGGCTCTTGGATTCAATTCTAGGTGTAGACAGCATCTAGCCAGTTTTTTCTTACAGTGGCCTTCAGATGTTTATGTCGATAGTGACTCAGGACTAAAAGAAATCTAACATTGGCAAGTGACATTTCTGGACAAGGTTCTGTATTCCATTTTTTGCATGAAGCACCGGAATGGTCCATGTGCTCAGTGTCTTTCATCAGTACTCTGCCCAGAAAACCAGGGCAGGAACAGGAGTGGGGCTGTAGTGGTGCAAAGCACATATGCTCAGAGGCTCAGGGCTGATCCCAGAAGCCGTAGGCTGATGGAACGTTCAGCAGCCCTTATGTCTATTTTTCACAATTCAACCTGTTAGAAATCTGCCTCAGGTGGGGAATAAGTCCATCTTCAGGTGTTAATAGGTAAATTTATATACAGCTCAAGGAGGTAATGGGTATTTTGAAAGTGATATTTTTTGGCAAGTATTTGTCATACACATTCAGTCCAGGAAGGGGTGTGTGTGTGTGTGTGTGTGTGTGTGTGTGTTTAATGTGCAAACACAAAACATGGAGTAGTAGTGGTGAACAGCTCTGTGGGAGCACGATGCAGTACTCAGGGACACTGCAACGTTCTTCTACCCAGCTTTGTCTTTACTGGCAAATGACTTAACTTCTCTATTCCCCAATACCTGTGTGATGGACCTGGTAGTCCTTTATGGGGTTGTTTGGAAGATTGCATGATGTAATATATGTAAAGTACCAATTGTTCTCCATTATAATTGCCATTAACATCAAGAACAAGGAAACGGTAAATGAGGCCCTATGAGCATATGTTAATACTATTGCAATAGGTTTTTTATTAAAATTTAGTTTTTGCTTTAGAATATTCATATTTTAACCATCCCTGGTCCTAGTACAGTGCCTGGCATACTGTAGGTGATCAGTAAATGTTTGTTGGATGGGTGATCAGGTGCATGAATGATCCAGTTTTCCTAAGTTTCAAAGGCTTCCGTGGGATTGCACTGCAGTATATGTCTCTGGGTTCCCAGGGCATCTTCATTCTCTACCAGATTTGTCTTCTTCACATTTATCATAAGTCTTCTTTCCCTTGGAGACAAAAACTGTCTGCTTTTGACTTTGCCTGCTGAAGAGCCTAACATATCCTTGGTGTCCCCCGTGGTTTCTATTATATCTATTTACACCCAGCCTTGTACTAGAAAAGAACATAAGGTGGTTCCCAAAATTACGTGGATTGTATAAAGAAGAAGAAAGGCTAAAGTGACAGGGTAAAGACAGGAATTAACGATGCTTTTAACATTTGTGTTGTTCGCACACTAAAGTGTGCACACGTTCTTGAGACACACCTGCTGGTCATTTCCCAAAAGAGAAAAGTGAAGCTGTACGCGGGGTCCTGGCGTGGTGCAGGGACCACTTAAGTCTTTGTTTTTATCGGTTTTCTGCTAAGTATGTGGGTCTGCATAAGATGACAACTCCTGAATTATCACTTGATCCTTTACAAAAAAGGGAAAGTGAAGGCGAGGTGATTTATAAAACTATATTCCTATTTAAGTTACAAAAAGAGAGTAACTGCAGGCAAACTATACTTCAGGGGCAAAGTGTCTGTATTGATGAATAATATTCACAGGTTCATTTGGTCGGTTAAAAAATGATATAACAATTCTGGAACTCCTTCAGTGATTCGGATTTTGAACAGAACGTGTTGCGCAGATGGAACTGGCTGAGTCTCCTCAAGCCACGTCCAGGCCCTCTAGCTTTTCCTCAACGGCTGCAGCAACCGGAGGGTCTGAATCCCCCAAGGGCCAGGCAGCAGGGCCACTTGAGGCCCCAAGTCTAGGTCCAGCCCCTGAAGCCCACACAGAGCCCAACCATTGTCTTCTGAGATGCCTGAACAGAGCAGGGGTCTCTGGTTTGTTTGCAGTGGGGGGCAGTGTGGTGAGACCAGTTAAGGATATTAATGTATGTGCTTTCTACCTGCAACTCTCCACTTTTCTGTTTGTCATCAAAGCACGTTGTTTATGCTTTCTTATTCGCAGAAAGTGTATTTTTTGTTTCCAAAGCCTAAGCTGGTTAAAGAGGGTCAAGTTTGAGGGAAAAGGCATTTTCCAGATTAAGTTGCAATTCTGCTGGATGGGTGGTTCAGTGGGAGGTCTGTGACCCCACGAGCCTTGTTCCATGATAGCATCCGAAGGACATGGTAGGATCTCAGAGGGAATGGCCCCATGGAAATGGAAAGACTGGATCTCCAGCCAGGGATACCTCTCCCAAGGCCTGTGCCACTCCCGGTGTGGCTGGAAGGTAGCAGGTTCAATGACCATGTGGCCTGGGACAAAGGCTGTTTCTGGGGTAGTGCTGGACAGAGGGGCAGTGATGGGAGGGATTCCCTGACTCCTTGGGAGTGTGAGACCCTGGGACTTTGGCTCAAGCCCAGCAGCATGGAGGGAACAAGGAGAGAGCCAGTGTTGTCTGCACTGTTCTCCTGCACTGTTCTAACTACAATGATTGGGGATTAGAGGACAGATCTCTCTCACTGTTAACTATTGGCATTAAGGTTCTGTTCATATTTAACTGTAATTATTCAGAATAGAGTAGGGATTGTACAGAATAAATAGTTCCAAGCAGACCATCATGCTCATGTACATGGGTTCTAAACTATTAAGGCTAGTAGGTTAATTCTGGTGCTCTGGGTGTTGAGGATAAGGGAGGGAACAAAATAAAAAGCTGCATTTTAGAACAGAGAAAAAGAGAAGCAAACAAGTAACTGGTTAGCATATCAGGAGTTGATAACTGCTGTGAAGGCAAGCAGAGCACTAGGCAGAGAGTCCTGGGGGGTGCCATTTAAAGAGGGTAGACAAGGATGTTTTTTAATAACTTTCTATTGTGGACTGGAACAGGGTGTGAGACTGAGCCTTTGCGTCTCAGGGGATATCCATTCAGACAGAGGAGGCAGCAAGTGCAAAGGCCCTGAGCGCACTTGCTGCTCCTGGGAACAGTCAGGAGTCCATTGAGGTTGGAAGGGGCCAGGGAGGGAGAAGGGCAGCCAGGAGGGCTGCCTCTTGGGAGGGCCTATGAGGCCATGGTGGGGACTTTACACTTAATTTTAGGTGAGATGGCGCCATTGCAGGATTTGGAGCTGAGATGCGATCTGACAGTCTTTCTAAGAACTGCTTGGGCATCTTAATGGGTTAGAGAAAAGTCGAGAGGCCACTCAGGAGGAGGCTGTGTCATCTTCATGAAGATGAAGGTGGTTTGAACTGGGGAGACGGGGATGGAAGTGGTGAGAAACGGTCGGACTTGGACAGACAAGCTCATGATGGGAATGTTTTCTTGTATTTGGAGCATCTAATCTGGGCTGTTCACTGTAGTGGTTAGATGTAAGTTTGAATCTGGTGTTGCCATTTATACTGTCTTTGATCCTGGGCTAGTTTTTCATCAGTAAAATGTAGATGACATTATATATTTTATAGGCTATTAAGAGGATTAAATTAAGGAGTTAGCACAACATTTTAGTTCTTTTGTACAAATATTAGGTAGCATCTCATGATCAACATCAGGGATTATTGCAGTTGTGTTTCTTTGTTCTGAACAGTTATTTTTAAATGAATGGTACATTTTCAGTTGATGGAATTCTAGGATTTAGGAAAGATGGGGCATAAACATAAAAATGGAACACACATACACCCTGAAGATTTGCCAGTATTAGCTTTGAGATTTTTACTAAAAGTGGTTTTTCCCTTTTAGCAAGGGATCCACTCCTTATTTTTTTTTTCCTTTCCAAAGAGAAAAACAAAAACAAAAAATCCATCCCCTTCCCCCAAATTTCAAAACTGGAAGATAAACATTTCTTCAGGAATACTAACAATGTGTTTTTCCCCTGCCTCACCTAATTCTCTTTGGCACTGTATGAGTTGCGTCCAATCACATGGATGTTTTATTTTCGTGATACTAGACATCTGGATTTTAATTCTAGATTGATGGAACTAATCTTGAGTGTCACATGCACACAGCTTGATAGGCTGGAAAGAAGCTATCTTATTCCTCTCTAGTTTACATGGCAGTGGGTGGCCACCACAGATGACCAAAGTATAGTCTCCTGGGTCAATAGCTCATGGAGTCCCCCTTTCAAGTCAACAAACCTTTATCTAGTCCCCATCTATTATGTGCACAGCACCTTGGTAAGGTCTGTGCATAAAGCAAAAGAAATACTGAACATTGTACGACTCATTGTTTAAGAACCATCTCAGCTTTTACCTTATTGGGGAGATAAGATTCACCTGGTTAAGTGAGTTGAGAACAATGCAAGAAGCATACAAGAAGCTCGGTAGAATCATGACACTATGTCAGGTTGAATGTCATGACCATGGACCCTAACTCACTCTGTCCTAGTGGTGAACATCAAGGGAAGAGGAGGTAGCTGACCTGCGCTCAGAATAGGGGGAGCAAGGAGAAGGTTGGCAGCCCCCAATCTGCCTGCCATGTTTGTGACCGACCTGATTACAAAGTATTACAAGCCAGACAGCACAGGGACAAAGGACTGGGGCTTCCCACTTCTGGGAGCTAGAGAGAAAGCTACGTCCCTGGTGTAATGTTTCCATTATTCAGCCATGAGATTAACCCTGTCCATGTACATGGCCAACACCTCGCACAGGGCTTGCTGAGCTGGGGAGCTTCAGCAGAACCAGCGCTGGCACCCTCTCTACCACCTGCTCTCCCTAAATTATTCTAGAGAGGCTGACTTGGGGGAGACTGCCAGGTCTCCCTTGGAGTAGTGAAGTGGTCTTCCTCCTTCCACTAACCCCTTATGAGGGACTGGGCTATTTCTCCTCCCACCCCCAGGCAAAGAAGGCAACTCCAGGAGCATCTCTCACAAACGTGCCATAAGCCTCCACCCTCAAAACTGGGGAGGCACTGGATGCCATTCTGAAGTTATCAAGCCACTAGTATCAACTGCCAGGGATTGAAGGAAAGGTCGGAGGAGAGATGGCTGGTGCCACATGTGGCAAGGGCATGGAGAATTATGAAGAGGTGTCAAGGCAGGATCGTAGCTGGGCCTGCAGGCCCTGGAAACTGCCTCCAAAATGGTGAGGTGGCAGGGTACAGATTTCTGGGTGATACAGGGGAGTACATATCAGAGCAGCTGGCAAGAAGCCATCAGGTGAGGGTCTGCAAGCTAATCTGATAAAATGTCCCACCTTCTATGATCCAAGAAAAACAGCCAGGGTTGCAGTGCAGCCCTAGGCCTGGAGAGGACCGGACTCTCCACAAGGAGAGCAGCAAGGAGACGCTTCTCTCTTACCCTTGACCTCCTGGACCAACACCAGACAAAGCGTCTGCGGAGGAGAGGGGGATGGCGTCTGAGGAGCAGAAGGCCCGTCCTCCTCCACCGTCATGTGCCAGTGGCATCTTGCCTAGGGTGGGGTCACGGAGGGGAAGAGAAGAGATGTGAATCAAATGTGAGGTCAGCACTTTGAAAGGAGCAGGGCTCAGTCCTAGAAAGTATTTTAAGAAAAGTGACTGCAGAGGTATGGAATTAAGCCCATGCAGCCTCCATGGATGCTGTTAACCAGTGGAAAAGCAAGGGGCAACTGAGGAGTAGAGTTTAAAGCAGTAAGTGGGAAAAGTAAAAATGGCTGATAATCCAGTGAGGTAAGGAAAGAGTCTGCGTTGTGGGACGGTAGGGAAGGGTGAGGTCAGTTTGCCAGAGGCTCAAGAAGGCTTCAAGAAGAAGGTGGGGCTTGAATCCCACTGTTGAAGGACAGGTAGTGGAGGAGTGGGGCGGGGAGAGC
>JAQQAC010020790.1:4375586-4399435 GCA_029783875.1 Phataginus tricuspis | reverse complement strand
GGGGCGGGGAGCAGCTCAGCCTGGATGCAGGATGGCTGCAGGCAGGGTGACCAGGCTGCATGCACGCAGCCAGGTTGGACCCGAGGGGCCCCAGCCACCTGATGAGGAGTGGGGGCCTGGCCAGGAAGATGGCAGGCAGTCATGGCATGTCCTCTCCAGTGCTGAGTGGCATGGCAGGAGGGATGCCTGAGGAACACCCCTGACCTGTGAAAGAGAGGAGGAAGGGGTTCTCCTCAGGGAGCTATTTCAACCCCGTGTGCTGGCAAAGGGACTCAGGAGCCTGGCTGTGACTTGTTACACCCACGCCTTTATTTAGCCCCATTTAGTGCCTATAAATAATGCAGTTGTGCACTTGAGTCCCTTCCTCTCAAGCATGTAAAGAGCTCATTAGGTAGAGGCAGGGAGACTGAAGCCCTGCAGCCTGTGTGTGGGTCTCCTTTCAGGAGCAGAGGCTCCTGTCCGCACCTGCTGCAGTCCTGCTGGAGCGCCCCCGCCACCACCCGTTGTATTTACGCTACCTACTTTTCCCCTGTTATCTGTAATTTTAAACTGCTCTCTGCCTTCCCCACCTTGAGTGTATTAGTAACTATGGAAACATGATGCCAATAGAAGGGACAGAGCTTAGTGACAGCCGCAATCACAGCGTTTAGGTAGATCTGTGCAACAGCCGGCAGTGTGGATGTCTTCCCTGAGTAGGTGACGGGTACTGTGACCACATGTATGTACACTGTCACCTCTGGCAGGGGACGTGGATATTAAAAATGAAAATTAGGCCTACATCTTTACCTTGAAGGCAAATTTCTAAAGGTTTTATTTTCACTTATTTACTTTTTTCACTTTTCTGATGGAAATGGCCATGAGACTGGCTTCACCAAAACGAGCCCCGTAGCTGTCACTCACTCTGTAAGCATTTCTCTCCCCTTCCCTTTGTGTCTCCTTAAATCCTCACCCCACCCACTATCTCTGACTAGATCTTTTCTGCTTCAAGTTTCTGTTTCTTAAGAAATACTACCTTACACTTCCACCACATCATTAGCAAACAGCAGCAGCTCAAATTCATACATTCAAATGAAATGTAATGGAAGAATCGAAGCAAATTCTGAGGAACGGAGGAATGGTAGACAAGTATAACAAAAGGATGTGTCTTCTTAATTCACTGACTCATTTGCTGGATTTAATATTAAAACGGACTGGGAAAAAATCCAAGGCTTTGGCAGGCACTTCCTTTTTCCCCTCCTTTTCCGGCTACTGCGGGAGACTGAATAAGGGCCCCCAGACATAGCCAAGCTCTGATTCCTGGAACCTGTGAATGTTGCCTTATATGCAGAAGGCCTTTGCAGATGTGATTAAGGATCTTGAGATGGGGACATTATCCTGGATTATCCAAATGTAATCTTAAATGTAATCACAAGTCTCCTTACAAGAGGGCAGCAAGGGAGATTTGACAACAGAAGGAAGAGTCAGACAGAAGCAGTCGGAGCTCTGACCGTGTTGCACTGCTGGCTTTGGAGGTGGAGGCCAGGGCTAAGAGCCAAGTAATGAAAAATCTATAGCAGCTAAAAAAGGCAGGGAACTAAATTCTCTCCTAGGGAGAGCCTCCAGAAGGAACCAGCCCCGTCTGCATCTTGACTTCAGCTTGGTGAATCTGATTTGCGACTTCTGACATCCAGAAGTGTAAGAGGATAATTTCATGTTGTTTTAAGACACTGAGTTTGTGTCGATTTGTTATAGCAATAATTGGAAACTAATTCAGCTTCCTGCCAAGCTAAAACCAGGTAAACACTGTCACTGTCTGAGTGAATGCAGGGCTGAGTGACATTCTTTCTGAGCATCGCCCAACTGGAAGGGTCATGACTTCAGCTCCAAGTCCGCTTCTCCATGTAGCCCTCCTTTCCCATCTGGTCAGAAGGATTCTGTTTCTCTCACGTCCATGTCTACAACTCACAAGTTACTTATTTTCTTTCAGGCACAATTACTAGTCATCTGGTGGGTAAATATCTTGTCTTCCAACTTGATAGTAAACTGCTTGAGAGCAGGAACCCCATCTTATGCCTTTTCCTTGGTTTATTCATCCAACATTTATTGGACACTTACTGTGTACTGGTCACAGTTCAGAGCACTGGAAGGACAGAGTAGGAGGTGGGGTGAAAAAGCAAAAATATAAGTAAGTTTATGTAACCTGCTAAGTGCTGTGTCAAAAATGCACAGGGGAAAGTTAACATTCATTGGGTTCTTACGATGTGTGGGCACATTGCTAAGTGCTTACATTTATTCTGTTTAAAACTCTTGACATCCCTGTGAGGCCAGCATACTTAGTTTCATTTTACAGGCACATAAACTAAGGCTAAGAGAGGAAATCAGCCCAAGGTTACCCAGCCTGCCTGACTTTGGAGGCCAGTCTCTTAACCGCTCTGCTTTATCGCCACGATCCGCTTGCCCGGCTAGGAGGCACCGTGAGCAGGCCCTTCAGGGAGGAGCAGCCTCCTGGCCCTGAACCCGAATCCTGCATATCAAAGAGGCTGAGCGCCGTATGCCCGTCACTAAAAGCTGCTCAGAAATCGGAAGCTTGTGATGAGTGCATAGATAACGCCAGCTCAAGATTCAAAAACTTATCTTTCATCTTCTGTGACCCTTCATCTTTCTGTGGCAACAATTTCTTGAGTCTCTAAAAAATCTTCAGGAATCTTGTGAGCAAGAGGCAGGAAGCTGGTGTACATACTTTGTCAATAGGAAATTCAGTCATCAAACAATTCAACGCTATTCCCGGTATCAGCACGAGCCAGAACGATGGCGTAGCTCAGCGGCGCTGTGTGACTGCTCATGTCTACCTCCGGATGCTGTGGCCGGCCGGCCTTGCCAATGGGGCAGAAGGTTACCCTCACCGGACCCGTAAGCAGAGGAGGCTGGTGACCCGGGCGCACTGGGTGGCTCTGGCTTTGCCTCTACTTGATGGCGTAACATCAGCCAAACGACTAAGTTTCTCTGGGAGCCCACCTGGCCACGCGTGCCACAGCACAGAGCACCTTGCTCACAGAAACCTCGGGACTTGAAGCTTTATAGATTGAAACATTGATTCCTATTCCAGGCCAGTGTCCCAGGATAGTCTCAAATATCTACCCACTTGCCAGCTGGTGTCAAAGAGTGGAATCCATCTTTTCACTATCTCTTAAGAAGCTTTTATTCATTTATTTACTTGTATCTCAACCATGACTAATACATATTCTGTATCTTAATGATAACATAAATGGGCCCAACTTAAGAAAAAAGCCCTCACACCTATTCATAAACCATTTTATAAAATGTATCTTCACGGGTATATTATCATATTCCCTAAAGTCATAGATGTGTCTTATTACCCAGAGAATTATCAATGGTGAATTAAATTTTTTTAATGTGGGATCCTAATGCAAGTTTGAACTGTGGACAAATAGTAGTAGATACCCTAACAAGGTTTGTATCACGGAAGCACAATGGTGTTTTAAGCTATAGAATGAATAAGCCATAACATTCTACATGTTCATGTGTGTACATGCACACATGCATTACTATAGACAGGGGATATATATATAAAAAAATATATATATATATATTTGATGACTGAATTTCCTATATATATATATATATGTACATATATCTTAATACTATTACAAATTGTATAACCCAAGGAAAGATAACTTACAGTTATATAGCACTTACATGCTTTTATGGTCCTTTCACATCTATTATCTCACTTTTATTCTTACAAGAATCTTGAGAAATAAGTAGAGTAAGTCTATTTCCCCCATTTTATAGATGATAAAACCAAAGCACGGAGAAGCCTAGTGACTTTAGAAAACCAACATGACCCAGCTCACCAATGGTGAAGTAAAGCCAGCTCCTTCTCCTGGGCTGAAAGTCCAGATCCTTCTCTTGACTTTTTTGCAGAAAACTAAAACAACAGGGATTCTGCCACAGACCATACAGTGTTTTGGGTAAGAACCTGGGCAGACATCTTAGTTCAAATCTTCTTGACTCTAGCATTCACCAGCTGCACCATCTTGGACAAGTCACATAATATATCAAAGCCTCTATTTTTTTCTATCTGTAAAAAGGAAGTGATAGTACTATATTATTCAGAGTCCAGGAAATAGATGGCACGCTCAAAGTAATTAAGAGGGCCAAATACAGGGCTGATGATAAGTGTGTAGGCAGAATTGTGAGTGCTTGTCAAAGGATGCTAAAGCATCCTGGGGCTAGAAAAGCAACTCCTATTTCTGAAAGGATGAGGAAGGGGACCAGTTACCAGAAGAGGAAGAGAGTGTGGTGGGTGTGGGAGAGGGCCCCGACAGAGCTGGGCAATAGAGAGACAATGCCAACCCAGAGCCCCAAAGACACAGAGCTGGGAGGATAAATACCCAGACTTCACCCTCATCTCACGCTGGCAACCCAACAGGAGCTAGAAGGCAAGGGCCCTGTCAAGGTGGTGTCCACACCCAGGGCGCCGAATGGGTGAAGAAGGACAGAGAATGGACCCGAAGGGACAGAGAGCGCCCTGCAAAGGGCCGTGTCATCAGGTGGTCATTACGATCTTTCCAGATAAGCCAGGCGATGTGCTCGGCACAGGCCAAGACCGGAACAGAGTCACAGTAAATGTTAGTTGTTGAAATCATTATTATTATTATTCCATTAATATTTGATGTTGTCTTTCAGCATCAGGGAGGTATTTCTAGAAACTTTATTGATAAGACCCTACTTTGATCCATAACCTAGAATAATTATTCTGCTCAGAGGTGGTACAGGTATGTCAGACATTAGAATTACAATTCTAGACACATCTACAGGGTTAATTTATAGGATTAAAAAGGAACATTTATATGTACATTTTAACATTATGTCTGGTGACATTGTAATTAGGATTGTGTCAGGGTTTCCATTGTGTCTTGCTATTTTCAAGCTTTTGTAACTTGGTTACAAAATTTGCTCTGGCAGAAACTTGGCTTACTATGTCTCAGCCTTTAGATAAAAATTTTATAGCGAAAAACGACCTTTTAATTGTCTTTCACTTGAGTAACGGAATATATGTGTGTGCACCGTGGGCGTAGATCTGTGTGTATCTCTCCACTAATAGGTGTGGTAATAGCTTTGGTGTTCTGTCTTCCTTCTTCCCTATCCCGATGCCATTAACCCTGCTACTCAGTAAGGGAATGACTCAAAAAGATGACTCATCTACAATCCCACCTAAGGAAGAGAGAAGAAAGAGCAAAATAACAAGAAAAGAAAGGAGAAGTGAAAAGAATGGCTGTAGGACAGATGACTTACCATCATCTTACAAATAACTTTTTAGTATCTACAAGCCCACATGTTTTCCACAAAGCCCCTTCTCATTGGAGCTGAAGCACGTAACCATTACCCTGAACCCACATGCCTTCTTGGGTTCACTGTGAAGGAGAATGATGATGCAATTAGTAAATAACATTGCAGAGCAAACACAGGACTTTCCAGAATCTTGTTAAAACTTGTTAAAAATATGCTAATTTCCACCCAACTGCTGAACTAAAATTTTAGACAGATAGTTGAATATTTAAGATGCCTAAGGTATATGTACCCCTGGTTATTTACAAAGCTAATTTATATCTCCAGAGTGAAAAGCCTGTCAGAAGCACAGCAACAAAGGGAGGAAAGGAGCAAGGTGGAAGCAAAGGAGACATGGGGTGTGCTAGCAGTATCTCTTAGCCAAGCGAGAGACAGCAGAGCTGAGAGAGAGAAGGCACGGGCCATTTCCCTTTGGACGTACATCCCTGGGTCAATTTATACAACTTGTAACAGTATTAAGATGCAGCTTTTCTGTAACATGCCTGAAAACACTCGGTTTTCATTTTGTGTGGTATACACTTTTAGCATCGTGGCATTTAGGAATGAAGGTGTCTGCGAGGCCACTTAGTCCTGCTGTCATAGATCCAGGCACCTGCAGGGGCCAGGTGTGTAAAGCCAGCACCTGGCTGGGCTTCCCCAAGCCTGCAGAGGTGGGACCCAGTGCTCAGTCTAAAGGCACAACTGCCCCTCAGCTTCTTCAGAAATCTTGCTGTATTGAGATACAGGCCCCATTTCTGCAGGCCCTTCAAATTTTCAAGAGAAGCTAGAAATCCTCCAGAATGTCAGCTCTGGGAGGGCGTGGGCTTTTTTGCCTTCTTTGTGGATAGCTGTAAACCCAAGGCTTAGAAGCGGGTATGGCACTCTGTAAGCGCTCAGTAAATATTTATTAAATGAATGCACATAGAAAAGCGAGCAAGAAGCAGCAAGCTGGATTCTTATATGAAATCTTTTGGATTATAATATTGACAAATAGATTTTTATGTTGTCATAGTTTAACTAAAAAGGGGGAAAGTCCATCCCCATCTGGACTGAACAAAACCGATCTTAGGACTAGGTACAATCCATCACGGGGAGCTACTTTGCCAGCTGGGGTCTAACCCAAGTTCCCTGTGCCTCCTGCAGGAAACCAAGACCTCAAACCCTTAATGCTCTGTTCAGGGGTCATACGGATGGTTAATGGCAGAGCCAGTAAGCAGTACAGCAACTTACATCTTCTCATTCCCCATCTAGAGCCTTTTCCTCTTTTACACTAGCTTCGGATTCAAAAACAAATGCAAAATCAATAGCAGCGGCAACAAAAGCTCAAGAATGAAACTTATGTTTCTTTATAGAGGTCAAGGATGGCCAAGAGCTTTGAAAGTAGAAGATAAATTGCAAGGAGACAGTGGGGTGATTTAGAAAGATACAGGAGGAACCCCTCCCAGTGATCCCTCCGCAGCCAGCCTGGGGGTGAAGAAAGCTGTTCTGCCCCACATTTCGTCCGTCAGAACCTAATGTCTGGGTTCTGCTGCAGGAGCAAACAGCCCCCACATCTCAGTGCCTCAAGCACAAGGTCTACGTCTCACACTGCATTCTTCATGGGTCAGCAGGCGGCTTACCATGCATTGTCCTTGCTCTGGGCCCCAGGCGAGCAGGCAGCCACTGCTGGACTGCCCACTGCTGTGGCAGATGACACACTGGCCCTTAGGGCTCCTGCCCAGAAATGATGCCTGGCTCCTGTGTCCATGTCATTGGCTTGTTAAGTCATAACAGCCAAACCTAACTTTAAAAGGCAGCCAAGAACAAATGTACTCTACTACATGATTGGAGTACAAGGGACCAGAAATACTGGTGAACAGACACCCAACTTCACTCAGCGCAATTCAACAGCTGGGAAAAAGGTACCCCCCTCAAAGAGCACCGACTATGTCTACACATTTATTTCTTCGACATAGGCTGGAAAGGGAAGCTGTCTGATGCATCAACATTTCCTCATGAATCTTCTCTCCTGTGCTTTTTTCAAATGTTCCAAATACTTTGATAATCAAATGCTTAACCAGATGGAAGGAAACAAAAAGCTTAGAAATATGGCTTGTTAGTACCATGTTAAGATTCTGGATTTCCACATAATAAATATGCAGTCTGCTTTGATGAAGTCCAGTTGTAGTGTGGATCATAAAGATGCTCCCCAACTCCACGAGCATCCTTGCACAAACACATGACCAGCATAGTCACTGGGCAGGAGCAGAGCTGGGTTTGCTCCAGAAAATGAAAAGGATGTTCAGAGACACCATAAGGCCTTTCTGCACAGTCTGAAAAGTCTCTGAGTCATCAGACCGTGCTGTGCGGGCCAGGGAGCCATGCTCTGTCAACTGCAGGCTTATCTGCTGCGTCTCAGCTGCGCTGAACAGTCAAGCTTTGCTTTGCCAACAACTGAAGATAAATAAGAACCCCAGCCCCACCACCTAATCAGAGCTGACTGTTTACTCTCCCTGATCTAAACTATGAACTCCTTGAGGGCAGGAAATTTTCCTTAAACAAAAACAAACAAAAGGTTTATTTATCTCTCTTCTTAATTTTGAAAACTTTATACTGACAGTTTTATTATGCACTTAGCTGTATGTACAAAATTAGAATGGCAATTACACTTAAGGTTAAGTCATCACACAGCTTAAATATAATGCTATAAATATTCACTATTTGAAATTCTAGAAGGTATTTTGAGAATCTAACATAATCCTAAGCACAAAAGATTTATTGACTAAGCAAATGGATGAATGAAATGGTACAAGCAAATGGTATGTGCTTACATTTGCTGATAGAGCTCAGGAAATATGATTTTCTTCCCCCAAATATGTTTTTATTTTTCATTTTTTATTTTGCAATTATTAACGTACATAACATTATGGTTACTAGACTCCCCCTATTATTAAGTACCCACCACATACCCCATTACAGTCATTGTCCATCAGCATGCTAAGATGCTATAGAATCACTACTTGTCTTCCCTGGGTTATACTATCTTCCCCGTATATATACCCCCACTACATTATGAGTGCTAATCGTAATACCCCTTTTTCCCCTTTATCCCTCCCTCCCCACCGATCTTCCTCAGTTCCTTTCCCTTTGGTAACTGTTAGCCCATTCTTGGGTTCTATGAGTCAGCTGCTGTTTTGTTCCTTCATTTTTGTCTTTGTTCTTATACTCCACAGATGACTGAAATCATTTGATACTTGTCTTTCTCTGCCTGGCTTATTTTACTGAGCATAATACCCTCTAGCTCCGTCCACGTTGTTGCAAATGGTAGGATTTTTTTTCTTCATATGGTTGAATAATATTCCATTGTGTATATGTACAACATCTTCTTTATCCATTCATCTACTCATGGATACTTAGGTTGCTTCCATTTCCTCGCTATTGTAAATAGTGCTGCAATAAACATAGGGGTGCATCTGTCTTTTTGAAACTGGGCTGCTGCATTCTTAGGGTAAATTCCTAGGAGTGGAATTCCTTGGTCAAATGGTATTTCTATTTTGAGTTTTTTGAGAAACCTCCATACTGCTTTCCACAATGGTTGAACTAATTTACATTCCCACCAGCAATGTAGGAGGGTTCCCTTTTCTCCACATCCTTGCCAACATTTGTTGTTTGTTTGTCTTTTGGATGGCGGCCATCCTAACTGGTGTGAGGTGATATCTCATTATGGTTTTAATTTGCATTTCTCTGATTCTTAGTGATGTGGAGCATCTTTTCATGTGCCTGTTGGCCATCTGAATTTCTTCTTTGGAGAAGTTTCTGTTCAGATCCTCTGCCCATTTTTTAATTGGCTTATTTGCTTTTTGTTTGTTGAGGTGCATGAGTTCTTTATATAATTTGGATGTCAACCCCTTATCGGATATGTCATTTATGAATATATTCTCCCATACTTTAGGATGTCCTTTTGTTCTACTGATAGTGTCCTTTGCTGTACAGAAACTTTTTAGTTTGATATAGTCCCACTTGTTCATTTTTGCTTTTGTTTCCCTTGCCCAGGGAGATATGTTCATGAAGAAGTGGCTCATATTTATATCCAAGAGATTTTTGCCAATGTTTTTTTCTAAGAGTTTTTTGGTTTCATGACTTACATTCAGGTCTATGATCCATTCTGAGTTTACTTTTGTGTATGGGGTTAGAAAATAATCCAGTTTCATTCTCTTACATGTAGCTGTCCAGTTTTTCCAACACAGCTGTTGAAGAGGCTGTCATTTCCCCATTGTATATCCATGGCTCCTTTATCATATATTAATTGACCGTATATGCTTGGGTTTATATCTGGGCTCTCTAGTCTGTTCCATTGGTGTATGGGTCTGTTCTTGTGCCAGTACCAAATTGTCTTGATTACTGTGGCTTTATAGTAGAGCTTGAAGTCAGGGAGTGTAATTCCCCCCACTTTATTCTTCCTTCTCAGGATTGCTTTGGCTTTTCAGGGTCTTTTGTGGTCATATCAATTTTAGAACTATTTGCTCTAGTTCATTGAAGGATGCTGTTGGTATTTTGATAGGGATTGCATTGAATCTGTAGATTGCTTTAGGCAGGATGGCCATTTTGACAATATTAATTCTTACTATGCATGAGCACGGGATGTTTCCACTCATTGGTATCTACTTTAATTTCTCTCATGAGTGTCTTGTAGTTTTCAGAGTATAAGTCTTTCACTTCCTTGGTTAGGTTTATTCCTAGGTATTTTATTCTTTTTGATACAATTGTGAATGGAATTGTTTTCCTGATTTCTCTTTCTGCTAGTTCACCATTAGTGCATAGAAATGCAACAGATTTCTTTGTATTAATTTTGTATCCTGCAACTTTACTGAATTCAGATATTAGATTTAGTAGTTTAGGAGTGGATTCTTTCAGGGTTTTTATGTACAATATCATGTCATCTGCAAACAGGGACAGTTTGACTTCTTCCTTACCAATCTGGATGCCTTTTATTTCTTTGTGTTTTCTGATTACCATGGCTAAGACCTCTAGAACTATGTTGAATAGAAGTGGGGAGAGTGGGCATCCTTGTCTTGTATCTAATCTTAGGTGAAAAGCTTTCAGCTTCTCACTGTTAAATATAATGTTGGCTCTGGGTTTGTCATATATGGCCTTTATTATGTTGAGGTACTTGCCCTCTATACCCATTTTGTTGAGAGTTTTTATCATGAATGGATGCTGAACTTTGTCGAATGCATTTTCAGCATCTATGGAGACCATCATGTAGCTTTTGTCCTTCTTTTTGTTGATGTGGTGGATGATGTTGATGGATTTTTGAATGTTGTACCATCCTTGCATTCCTGGGATGAATCCCACTTGATCATTGTGAATGATCTTTTTGATGTATTTTTAAATTTGGTTTGCTAATTTTGTTGAGTATTTTTGCATCTATGTTCATCAGGGATATTGGTCTGTAATTTTCTTTTTTGTGGTGTCTTTCCCTGGTTTTGGTATTAGAGTGATGTTGGCCTCATAGAATGAGTTTGGGAGTATTTTCTCCTCTCTGCTTTTTGGAAAACTTTAAGGAGGTTGGGTATTAGTTCTTCACTAACTGTTTGATAAAATCAGCAGTGAAACCATCTAGTCCAAGAGTTTCATTCTTAGGTAGTTTTTTGATTACCAATTCAATTTCTTTACTGGTAATTGGTCTATTCAGATTTTCTGTTTCTTCCTGGGTCAGCCTTGGAAGGTTGTATTTTTCTAGAAAGTTGTCCATTTCTTATAGGTTGTCCAGTTTGTTAGCATATAATTTTCATAGTATTCTCTCATAATTCTTTGTATTTCTGTGGTATCCATTGTGATTTTTCCTTTCTCATTTCTGATTCTGTTTATGTGTGTAGACTCTCTTTTTTTCTTAATAAGTCTGGCTGTATATTTATCTATTTTGTTTATTTTTCTCAAGAAGCAGCTCCTGCTTTCATTGATTTTTGCTATTGTTTTATTCTTCTCAATTTTATTTATTTCTGCTTTAATCTTTTTTATGTCCCCCTTCTACTGACTTTGGGCCTCATTTGTTCTTCCTTTTCTAGTTTCATTAATTGTGAGTTTAGACTGTTCATTTGGGATTGTTCTTTCCTGAGGTAGGCCTGTATTGCAATATATTTCCCTCTTAGCAGGGCATTTGCTGCGTCCCACAGATTTTGTGATGTTGAATTATTGTTGTAATTTGTCTCCATATATTGCTCGATCTCTGTTTTTATTTGGTCGTTGATCCATTGATTATTTAGGAGCATGTTATTAAGCCTCCATGTGTTTGTGGGATTTTTCATTTTCTTTTTGTAATTTATTTCTAGCTTCATACCTTTGTGATCTGAGAAGCTGGTTGGTACAATTTCAATCTTTTTGAAATTACTGAAGCTCTTTTTGTGGCCTAGTATATGATCTATTCTTGAAAATGTTCCATGTGCACTTGAGAAGAATGTGTATCCTCTTGCTTTTGGATGGAGTGCTCTGTAGATGTCCATATGGTCCATTTGTTCTAATACGTTGTTCAGTGCCTCTGTCTCTTTATTTTCTGCCTGGTTGCTCTGTTCTCTGGAGTGAGTGGTGTGTTGAAGTCTCCCAAAATGAATGCATTGCATTCTCTTTCCCCCTTTAATTCTGTTAGTATTTGTTTCACATATGTAGGTGATCCTGTTTTGGGTGCATAGGTATTTATAATAGTTATATCCTCTTGTTGGACTGGCCATTTTATCATTATGTAATGTCCTTCTTTGTCTCTTGTGACTTTCTTTGTTTTGAAGTCTATTTTGTCTGATACAAGTACTGCAACTCCTGCTTTTTTCTCCCTATTTGTTGCATGAAACACGTTTTTCCATCCCTTTACTTTCAGTCTGTGTGTGTCTTTGGGTTTGAAGTGAGTCTCTTGTAGTCAGTATATAGATGGGTCTTGTTTTTTTATCCATTCAGTGATGCTACATCTTTTGATTGGTGAATTCAGACCATTCACATTTAGGGTGATTATCGATAGGTATGTACTTATTGCTATTGCAGTCTTTAGATTTGTGGTTACCATAAGTTCAAGGGTAATTCCCTTACTATCTAACAGTCTAATTTAACTCACTTCATATGCTATTACAAACACAACCTAAAGATTCTTTTTTTTTCCTCCTCTTTCTTCCTCCTCCATTCTTTGTATGTTATGAAACATATTCTGTACTCTTTATCTATCCCTTGGGTGACATCTATTTAGTCTTAGGAATACTTCCATCTATAAGAGTCTCTCCAAAATGCCCTGTAGAGGTGATTTGTGGGAGGTAAATTCTCTCAGCTTTTGCTTATCTGAAAATTGTTTAATCCCTCCTTCAAATATAAATGATAACGTTGACGGGTAGAGTATTCTTGGTTCAAGGCCCTTCTGTTTCATTGCATTAAATACATCATGCTACTCCCTTCTGGCCTGTAAGGTTTCTGTTGAGAAATCTGATGATAGCCTGATGGGTTTTTCTTTTATGCGATCTTTTTTCTCTCTCTAGCTGCTTTTAAAAGTCTGTCTTTATCCTTGATCTTTGCCATTTTAGTTGTTATATGTCTTAATGTTGTCTTCCTTGGGTCCCTTGTGTTGGAAGATCTGTGCACCTCCATGGCTTGAGAGACTATCTCCTTCCCCAGATTGGGGAAGTTTTCAGCAATTACCTTCTCATAATACTTTCTATCCCTTTTTCTCTCTCTTCTTCTTTACGTACCCCTATAATGCGACTATTGTTCTGTTTGGATTGTTCACACAGTTCTCTCAATACTCTTTCATTCTAGGGATCCTTTTTTCTCTCTGTGCCTCAGCTTCTTTGTATTCCTCTTCTCTAATTTCTATTCCATTTACCGTCTCTTCTACTACATCTAATCTGCTTTTAAATCCCTCCATTGTATGCTTCATTTTAGATATGAAATTTCTTAATGATTGAATCTCCATCTTAAATTTGTTCCTGAGTTCTTGAATATTTTTCTGTACCTCCATAAGCATGTTTATGATTTTTATTTTGAACTCTCTTTCAGGAAGATTGATGAGTTCAGTTTCATTTGGCTCTTTATCTGGGGTTTGTGAGATTTTGGTCTGTACCATGTTCTTTTGGCGTTTCATATTTCTGTGTGGTGCCCTCTATTGCCCAGAAGCTCCAGTCTCTGGAGCTGCTCAGCCCCTAGAGTGAGGTTGGGGGTTGTAGGGGAGCAGAGCTTGTGCCTGGGAGGAGAAAAGATCTGTTTTCTGATTCCCATCTGCAGTGCCTGTCTCCAGTATCACAGCCAGTGGGCCGAGCACACAGGTGTAAGCCTCTGTGCTTGGCATCTCTAGCTGTTGTAGGTGAGGCCTCCCTCTGGCTGGCCTGATGCCAGAGCCGTGACTGCAGGTTTGCCAGCAGGTGCTGTCAGGCCAGGAGGAAGGCTCATCAGGCTGTGTGTCACAGCCGGGGGCCTCGGAGCTGAGTAGCCAGCCAGGGGGATGGGGCACCTGGAGCTCCCCAAAGTTCCCAATCTGGTGGGCAGAGCACACCCAGACAACCTTGTCCCCCTCTCCCTTCTCCCACGCAGCAAGCTCCATTTAAACTCCCCACCTTCAGCAGCCTTCTCACTGCTAGGAAGCCTCTCAGACCGCCTGCCTTTCCCTTGTCTCAGAGCGGCCAGGTGTGGATCCCGTCCTCCACAACGGCCGGAATCTGTCTCTCAAGCAGTCTGCCTGTTCCAGCTCCCCATCCTCCAGAGCACCACACAATGTAGGTTTCTGCTCGCAAAGCAGATCTCCAGGGCTAGGTGTTCAGCAGTCCCAGGCTTCCACCCCCACCTCCCCGGCTCCATTTCTCTTCCTCCCGCTGGTGAGCTGGGGTGGGGGAAGGGCTTGGGTCCCGCCGGATGAAGGCTTTTGTACTTTACCCTCTTTTGTGAGGTCCGCTCTGTTCGTGAGGTCTGTGTGCGGTCTGGTGCAGCCTTCTTTCCTGTTGCTGCTTTAGGGTTGGTTGTATTCACTATATTTTCACACTATCTGTGGTTTGGGGAGGAGTTCTCTGTCTCACCTCTCATGCCGCCATCTTGAATCCCCCCCAAATATGTTTTATTTGAGGATGCCTTTCTTGAGATTGAGAAAATAGTGAGGATCCACACAGGTTTCAGGGTATTCTCACTTGTGTACAGTGCACAGGCTTCTTCCCATTTTCCCGCAGAACATTCGGGTGATCCTAGAGAAGATCTAGAAGTGGGAGGCCACCCAGCCCGACTGTGTGTGGGGAGCACGTGGATGCGGGGAGGCAGGGCACGGAAGGAGCCTCCGAAAGCAGCTGGAAAAGCTGCCGCTGGTCTCTCGGCCCTTACTGTTCTGGGGCTGCTCTGTGAAGACCCCCCTTGAGGTTGGTGCTGTTGCTTTGGGAAGCCTGGAGAAAGGGCTCCTCCCCTTCACCATCTCAGCTAACTTACCTGCCTGTTGCCACAGACACCCCGAGACCGGAGGGCAGCAGAGCACTGCCCACACAGTGATGAGCCGGGATCATGGAGAGAGGAGCTATTCCCGGCCCCCTTCCCTTACACAGTGATGAGCCAGGGTCACGGAGAGAGGAGCTAGTCCCTGCCCCCTTCCCTTCAGCACACCCCTCTCCTTTTGTTCCTTTTAATTAAATCAGATGTTCATTAGAACGAATGTCTCTGTACTAGGCACAGTTCGGCTCAGATTGCTGAATTCCCCTTCTCAAGAATGGCTGGTGTTGGAGATGTACAGGTAGTGGAATGTTAGCAGTTCACACCCAGGGAAACTCTGGAAGCCCTTTTGAAGTGCAACATGCATTATATTGCTGGTTATATCCTCACACATGCCTCTGAGGGAAATACTCTACCAGCTCCATTTTACAGATGAGCAAACTGAGGCACAGGGGCATTAATGTGGTCAAGACCAAAAGCTAGTGAGACAAGGGACTTGAACACAGCCTGGTTAGAGGGCTGTTAGCCACTGTGCTATACTTCTTCCTCTATTCCCTTCCCCTCCCTTCCGTTTTTCCCTTGCAAGTATATACATTTCAGAACAAAGATACATTCGGGCTATTCTGGGAACTGACATACCTTTTGCACCATTTATAACATTGTTTTTATAGCAAAGTGCATTCTGAGTTCTAAACAGCCAGCTTGCAAATAAACTTTTGAGCCTCATTCTATTTATAAACTGTATATTTTTGAATCTCATTTTAAATTTCAGGTAGTAAAAACAGCATTTAAAGAAGCCAGAAAGTCTGGTTCCAGAAAGTTAAGGTCCTCTGACAAATCCTAGAATTAAAAATAGTGGAGGTGCATCTTACATGCCAGTTATGTTCCAAAGTCAGTTGGTAAGGAGAAAACTGGGTGTAGTCAAAATTACCTTTGCAAATCTTTTAGGAAGGCTCCACATGGAGGCCAACATACACACTCCCAGCCTGCTTTTCCCTCCAGTGCTGTTGAACCCCAAGTGAGATAGTCAGCTTATGTTTAGGGCCATGAACTTCAGGATCACTTAAGCCCAGTGAGGAGCTTTCTGTGCCAGCCCTGAGCGACGAGGTCCCACTGAAAGACAGCGGACTCTCTCACCTTATGCTCCCTCCACGGCAGTCCTTAGATGAGGGAAATCGTCAGCATGAAGGCTTGAATTATTTCTCCTCCTTCACTGTTCTGGTCTGGTGCCTTTGTTGAGTTTGAGTACGTTAAATGAACTTGATGTGACTGAACTCAAAATATGTATATGAATAAGTGAGCGCTGAAAAATTTAGGGCCTCAGAAAGATCTTAAAAGCTTCTCATTCTTACTCCTTCACCCACTCCGTGGAGCACTTTAATATATAAAAGAATCACAGGTTTCCTAGAGAATTTACACTAGCAACACAACATGAAGGAGCAGGAATCACTGGACCTGCTCAGAAGGCCTAGAGGTTCCCCAGTTGCTCGCATGCTGTGCCTTCCTTCTCAGCTCACGTCGGGCCTGACATAGCTGAGGAGGTTTTATGCTGTAGAGGAAGCTGCCTGATTACGAAATATCAGCTCTCCTTTTACTAAAATATGATGTCACTCATGTGCCAAAGGAAGCCCACATTTTTCATTATTTTTCCAAGAAAACAAATCCATGCCAACCAGCTACACCTTCTCACTGGCCTCTGCATGGAGCCCCACCCAACAGGGCCCTCGACTCTGGTGCATTTAACCCTCTATTCTTTGGCTCTTAAATCCTTCTTAATTTTTCATGATTTGGGACTCATGGGAGAAATGAACTCTTTTTTTTATCTTCCTACATGCATACAAATGACTGTTTGCCAGGAAGATTCTTTAGGTAAAATGGTAGCGATTAAGAACCAATGACTGGAGTGGGTTAGAAGTGCCTTTCAAAACAGCATAAAGCTGCAACACTTCTATTCCATCGGTGGTCAGGAGAGGAAGGGACACTCACATTCACTAAACTTCTCCTCTAACCAGTGTACACAGCTTTGTATGCATTTGCATCATCACAGTAGAACGCCAACCACTCAAAACCGTACAAGCGTGTAACACTTATTCATGTACTTGGGTCATCTTCATTCTGTCTGTACCCTGACCTCCCCCTCTTCCTAAATCTATCTTTCAACCATTAAAAATAGCATCAGAGAAGTAGTTTTTCAACAAACCCCGTGATCCTGTGCGAGATCTGTGTCATTCTGAAGAAAGAATTTGAGGTGCTTCTTTCCTGTGGTTGGAGGTTAAGTTGCCATGGTGATGGCTTCTTGTGAAATACTGGGGGAAGTGCATTAGGGAGACTGCCTGTGGGAGCTCCATACTGGGATCCTGTGCTTACAGCCTGTGCAGGATGTGATTTTTCTTAGTCCCAAACATTCTTTCCATACTTTCATAGAACAACCAAACTGAGAATCATTATGGAAATGGCTGTGTATCAGGTATCAGGTATTACAAAGAAACAAAGTTCTCCTGATTTTTACAGCATTTCAAACATGGAGAGGGCTTTCGTTTTCATTTCCTCACTTCTGCATTATCACTACTTTTTAAAGCCAAGAAACCTCATGCAGAACAATTGTCAAGCACTGGAACAATTCATTTTACATTTTTTGCATTTGCTCTCATTTCCTCAGGATAACACATATGTTTTATGAACATACATGAAGCTGGCTATGCTTTCAAAGCCTGATTAGAAATGTGAGTCAGAATTAATAGAAAAATAGAAACCATAATCTAGATGTTGCTATGTCAGCATCTTTTTGAGTTGAATTTATAGACCAGTATTCTCATTTAAGTAATTCAAGTTCATCTTGTCCTTGGCAACAGTTTGGCTTTCTTAATCCTCTGGTAGGCCAAGCTGTATTTTCTAAATTGGTCTGCATTGCAATGCACTTTAATTAGGAAGCATAATAGATGAGTACAATGTGATTTCAATTAAGACTCTGTTCTGTAATTTCCATCCATCTCCAGGAAAATGTTGCCCAGATATGTTTCCCATGAATCAGTGACATTTTAGTGATTTGGTGAGCAGTTGTTTCAAAGGATGCCTCATTTATTCATTCGTTCACTCATTCAATGGATATTATTGAGCACCTACTTTGTGCTGGGAATGATAACTTGATGCCATTCACTCACCTGGCTGACAGAGTTCTCAAGATCAGAACCAGTTTCTAGTGGAGGCCAGCAGTCTGAGGCCACCCCTGTTTCCTGGGGCTTTGCCGCTTTGGGACTTTCTCCTAGACCCTCACAGTCATAGCTGTTTTGCAAGGGCTCATCATTGGCATTCATTCATTCATCCATTCAACTGACATTTATTGGGCCAGAGTCTCTACCGAGCTCAAGGGATACGAAGGCAAGAGTGGTCCTTGCCTTGAGAGGCTTAGTCCAGAGCCTTTGGAATCCTGTTCTTGAAAGTGAAAGTGTTTTCTGATTGACGGCCCCCTGCAATCAGACAGACTTTCTTTAAACTCTTCCAGCTCTTTTTCTCCTCCCTTTCCTCTTCTAAGCAAGGGCTTCTGAGGGTGCAATTCCTTAAATCATGGCGCCGAGCTTCACTTCCTGGAAGTGATCAGTTGTACAAGGGACAACAACTTTCATTTGTTTGAGGATTTGTTGGATGACAGAAGCACTTCACACATGCTGTCTCATTTAATCCTCACAAAACTCATTCAAGGTAGATACTACAGTAACGGAGTCGCAATTTCCTCTTGTGTTATCTGTTCTCTAATCTCTTTGGTATGGAAGTGCAAAAGCTGAGACCAAACCCGGTTTTGTCTGACTCTAGTGCCCAAGCTCTTAAACTTTTCAGTGCATTCATTATCACTCTATGTCAAGTGATGGGTCCAGTTCTAGTTAGCGTCCATCTCATTTAGAAACTACGATATACATGCCACTATTTTTATTGCTATGCTTTATTGAGAAACATATGTCTCTTACAAGTCTCTTTCAAAATAAATGGGACTCATAGACCAGGAAGAAGTAGATATTATTATTTAATGCATTTCAAACCAATTTAGAAATTAAATAAAGAACATAACTTTTCTTCCTTTCCTTTGAATATGTGTCTCACATTAAAAAAATTTATGTATTAATAAATGCAAATTTTATTGTTTTAAATAGTGATATTTCTACACTAAGGAATGTAAGATGTCAGCATAACATGAAAGCATGAAATGTGTCAGGTGCCTTTGGCTGCATTTAAGTGTTTCTCTCTTAGCAGTTTAACTGTGATGTACCCAGTGATGATTTTCTTTGTGTTAACCCTGCTTGGGGTTTGCTGACCTTCTTGAATCTATAAACTATTGTCTTTACCAAATTAAAATTACAGTACCAACTACTGAAGTTGGTTAGCATTGGGCAGAACCTGAATTTTATTAGTAACTTTGGTCTAATTAGGTTTTATAATTGCACAAAACAAAGGCACCCTTGTTTTGCCTCAAGTCTGTAGCCTGTAGGTCAGAAGCACAGGTTAACTGCCTGGGGCTTGTGACTGGCATCTGGAGTGATGGGGTGGAGGGCAGACTTGTAGTGTAGAACAGAGCCCTTGGCCTGGGAACTCTGATGCTGTCGCCGGGAAGGTAGCATCAAAGTTGAATTGAGTTCTTGGACACCCTACTGGTGTTCGGGACTTGCCTGATGTTATGTGTGGGAAGACCCTCTCCCACATACTTACACACATTGGAATTGGGTCCGGGAACCTGAACAGAGTTACACTACTATTAATGCTTGTGTATAATAGTATTATTGTTGTATATGAAAGAACACATGGTAATCCGTATAATATAAAGGGCTTTGAATGACAAGAGTCTCACAAGACTCCGAGGAAAATAACCATAGAACAGCTGGTTCTCCCCTGAGGTGGGCATTGAGCAGCTCTAGAAAATTCAGAAACAGGAATTGGTGCATCGTCCACCAACGGTGGGTGCTTCTGTACCAGTCGTCACACTCAGCTACTATCTGAGTGTCTGCTCCCTTCTATACCCTCTGACTTGCTTATTCATTTCTTTGTTCCTGTTTTTATCACCTATCGTGTTGTATATGCTTATGCATAGCTCATAACTCTCTTTGCCATGACATTTTTATACATCTTTTCAGCTCCAGCCCTACCTGCTGACAACATTTTCTTAGTATCAGAACATCAGATAGGTCCAGTTTATGACCATTATCTCTGTTCAGGCAGAGTCCTTGACCTCATTTGTCACAGAAAACTGGCAAGTATATAGATTTCAGTGCCTGTACGGAAGTGCCCATTCTAGTCCCAGCAAGCTTTCAGCATGCATGAGTGGCAAGAGCAGGAAATGGGATTCTTACGATGTTGAAGACATGGCTTTCTCAGTGCTTCCTTAGCAAGGTCATGACTGGGACATATTCCATGCAAGGAAACTAGAGATGTGATTGGTAGCATGATGGACATGGCTAGTTTATTCTGAACACTTACTTCCATATGTGAAATTCCAAAGATGCCCCAGAGCACTGTCATGGACGGTTGTACAAGTTGGGCTTTCTAACTGATGGCCTTCAGTATAAACTATGATATTTTTAACTGATTTTTTTTTGTCTAGTTGTTCTATCAGTTACTGGAAGTAGAATTATTTATTTCTTTGTTTAATTTTTAATCGATGTTTCATATATTTTGAAGCTCTATTATTAGAATATATATATTGATTGTTATGTCTTCCTGATTAATTAGCCTTTTATAATTATAAAATGTGTCACTTTATTTCTGATATTATTCTTTGCCTCAAAGTCTATTTTATCTGATATTGATATATACTAATATACTAATATAGCCATCCCAGCCTTCTTACTGTTGGCATAACTTTTTCCATCCATTTACTTTCAAACTACCTTTAATAATAAAGCGCATTTCTCGAAGGCAGAATATACTTAGATCTTGCTTTTTTATCCATTCTAACAACCTCTGCCTAAGTGTCATGTCTCATTCTTGGCACGTGTTACTATCATGGTTAGGTATTCTAGGACATGAATTATATGCCCCTTTATTATTCGGCTGGATCACTTCTATCCTGTACTTATGACATTATTATATTAACTATAACTACAAGACATTATTATTGAGCTGAGTTTCACCAAGTTAGTCTCAGCCCATTGTTGCAGCCCGTCTGTTGTTCCTAGCTGTGGGCCAACTACATATTTGGTAATCACATCTTCAGTTCTCGGCAAAATTATTAATAGAGTTGCTGAACAGAATGCAGTACAGTATAAAACTGTGTTGCAGAGCATAAAAGATCTCCACCCGGGGAGAAACTAATGTACAATTCAGTGAGCTTCAAGCAAGTTGCTCAGTTAGCTGCAAAATTACTCAACTCCAGTCCATCCAGTGGGTCTTTGCTTTTTTGGAGTGGGTGTTTGTTATTTATATCACTTCTCTAATCTAACGATCTAGTATATCTAGTACCTAAATGGGAAATGAGCCTTCCTTCCTTTCTGTGTTGCCCGAATTTTGTAATAGTGAGTTGTTTTCCAAGTGAGAAGTTATGGTGACGTTTAAACAAATTTGCTTTTGTTGAACTTTCTTTTTGCTGGTGACCACCTTGCATTCAGCCAGTCAACTTGAGCTCTCCAGTACCTCAAGGGGACTGTGGAACTGTCACAGGGGAGCGTTGTGTATTTTCCTCGGTTCTTGTCCCGCCGCAACAAAGAACTGAAGGGCAGAGACACAGTAGTGAAGCAGAGTAAAAGTTTTATTTAAAGTTACTTAGAGAAAAAGTGCAGGCGACCTCAGGGAGGAGAGGTGCCTTGAAAGGTTGGAGGGAAAGTCCACGCACTTAAAAGTGTGGGCGACCTCAGAAAGAGGTGCACCCTGAAAGGTTGGAGAAGCAAAGTAAAAGTTTTATTGAAAGTTACTTAAAGGGAAAAAGTACAGCAACCTCAGAGAGAGGTGTGAACTGAAAGGTTGGGGGTTCCCCCTTTTAAGGATTTTTCAGGAATGTGACAAAGGGCTAGGAGTGTGGACTGGTTAAGTGGTCTCAAGATGTTTATCTTTGATGAGACATTAAGTCTCTTCTTATCAGTCTTCCAGGTAGTTCTGCAAAATTACCTTAACACAAGAAATGTACTGCTCTGGTTCCCTCCCGGAGAGCAGCTTCCTGGTCTGGGAGCTTATCAATCAAGACTGCCTGCCCTTCCTCCAGGGTGGGCTGAGTTATTGTCTGTTTGCTAAACAGTATGTTAAGAATCTTACTTCTTAACTTCTTGGGTTTTTTTAAAATGCAATTTTAGCTTTAAGATGAAATTTTCCTGTCTTTATTATGCTGTTTATAGGTGGGCCTTTTAGCAGGCCAGAGTAAATCTTACAGTGGCATCATCTAATTGACACAATGAAGACATGGCTGTGCTCAGATACCTCTCCTTTCTGTGGAATATTTAGACATTCAAGGCCAAGTTGCTCCTAACCTTTTGAGCTTTAACTGATTAACTCATTAACTCTCAGTCTTTTCTGGCTTTCTAGTTGTAACTGGTTAACTCTGAATCCCTTGTAGTGGGCTTTACTGACTTTTATTCTCTTCCCACTCCGCTCATATCTATTTTTCTGCCTAAGAGAACCAGGAACAAAAAAATGAAATTCTTTAAAATCCAAAAGTCAAAAAGCAGGGAAAAAGATTTTAAATGCCTTGAAATCAGAGTTAGTCCCCCATCCCCTTGCCTCTTTCCTCTCCCCTTCTTGTAAGGATGCAAAATAAAGACACCCTGAGCTGCAAAGGGGAAGAACAAAATGGCACACAACCAAGAAAATTAGACGCTGGAGATGAGGAGCAGGTTCCCTGACTACAGCCGTAGGTCACGTCAAGCAGATGAAGGAGGCGCTGAACTCTACCTTTCACAATCCAGGAGGAGAGGCAACCTGGGGCTTGCTGCCCAGCTGGGGTTCTGGGAGGGAGCTGCCTTGCAGACACGCCTTACTCTCCAGCGGCAGGAATTGGGAATAGTGTGAGCAGTAGACTAGAGAGGGCTTGAAGGTCTCTTGGGCAGAGTGTCCCTAATGGGGCACACACAGCCTTCTGTAGCCCCAGAGGATTGTAGGAAAGCAGCTGAACTCCAGGTCCCAAGGAAAGTGGGTATTTGGCTGAGAAAAGGAAAGAGCGTTGAAGGATGAAGACATCTCCCTTCTGCAGACAGAACGCCAGAGAAGAGCGTGGAATGGACCACCCAATAGAAGACAGTGGAAGAACCAGACCAGAGACTTTTAGACATGACATAGAGGCAACTGTTCCTTATTTTCAAACAGTTCTACATTTCAAGGAGTCCAGAACAAGCTAGATTAAAATGTAGAAGTAAATGTCTTTCCACATTCAACACTGTCATTTGCATAAACCCAGAGTTTATCATCAAGAAGGAGGCCAATAGAGAAAGGAATCCTGAATGAGACTGAGTTTTAATTGCAAAATGACTTTGAAATCATGAAATTTCATTGACTTTCCCCAAATATAATTAGTTTGTTTTCTGAAAATGAGATCCTGAGATAGTTCTATAAAAATTTCAGAACTTTCTTTCTTGCAAATGATATTCTGCCATACTTTCATAGTAAGAGCATGAAAAGCGAGAAAAGCAGGACTCGCTTTATATGGCTTATCCATGCTGGTGGCCAGCTATGGGTCGGTACCTCCTTCTCTGCTAAGTGCATGACACTGGTCTGCGAATCAGCATCAGCTTTGCCATCGTAAAGTTTCCAGGGCCCATTCTTCACATTTTAAAATTCAGGGCAGTGTTTACCTGTCTGCCCTTCAGGTACTTCTGTTCACCCAGATTTCTCTCAGACCCTTAAAGGGTTCTAGCATCTGGGTCTGTAAGCTCATAAATCATGACCCAGAAGTCTTCCAAACAGAGGGATTTTTTGTTTTTTGTTTTTTAATATACAGCCACAAGGGCTGTTATATTCCTGCCCCCCATGCTGAGTCTTAATTCTACTTTAAACCATTTCTTCTGACATGTTCACCTTGAGAATATTGTCCTCAGTAGAGAAAGATGGGATCCAAGGTTTGTTACCGGTGTTGCCCACATCATGACATCACCTTCCCCAGGCAGTGACCCACGTCATGACACCGCCTTCCCCAGGCA
>JAQQAC010020790.1:4335085-4375576 GCA_029783875.1 Phataginus tricuspis | reverse complement strand
CCTTCCCCAGGCAGTAACCATTCTTTTCATCACTCACCTAAAACCAGGTCTGGCCCAGAGAAAACCTCTGCTGAGCAGAGTGCTTACAGCGCTTCTTCTGTGCTCCCTGAGCCTTTCCAGTGGTCCTGCAGAGCTTTTGGTAAAACCTCAGATCACTTGCTTCTGTCCTCCCAGGGCCTCTCAGAGCTTGCAGGCCTTATGGGCTTTGTCAAAACCCCAAAATCCCTATTTCGATGTTCTTCTTTTAAAGTGTGCCCCTCATCTCTTATTAAACCCATTTTTAAAGAAAGGTGCAAGGAGGCTGAGCCTCCTGCCATCCTGAAGAGAACCGTCACCATAGCCCAGGAAGAGGCTCCTTTGGGCCATGCGTGTGGCTCCAGCCCCTGGACACTGCTGGACAGTGGCCCCTCATCCACTGTCAACACTTGGGCCCTGGAAACCTGCTCCTAGAAATCTTGAAGGGATTGACTGGGCTTTGCAAACAGTTTCTAACCAGTTCTTCAAAACCATCCTAGAAAGATTCCTTTCTGCACACTTAGCCCTATTTGTCCCATAGGTGGTCAGTGGAGTTCTGTGTGGCCATGGCATTCAGAGGCAACCAGAGAAGAGTCAAGCCGAGAAAGGGAGAAAATGGGGCTGGAGCTGTGTGGATCAGTGGGACCCAACTGGTGGACCCATGTCCTGCACCAGTTCAGGAAGATTTCAGTAGTACATGGCGGAATGAGAAAAATTAGAACAAGAGGGCTTTTTGTTTTGTTTTGTTTTGTTTGTTTTTAGATTCCACAAATAAGTGAAATCGTATGGTATTTGTCTTTCTTTGCCTGGCTTATTTCACTGAGCATAATACCCTCTAGGTCCGTTCATGTTATTGCAAATGGCAGAATTTCTTTTTTATGGCTGAATAATATTCCATTGTGTATATGTACCACATCTTCTTTATCTATTCATCTACTGATGGGCACTTTGGTTGCTTCCATGTCTTGGCTACTGTAAATAATGAAGCAATAAACATAGGGGTGCATGTATCTTTTAAAATCAGGAATTTTGTTTTCTTTGGGTAAATTCCTAGAAGTGGAATTATTGGGTTGTATGGTATTTCTATTTCTAGTTTTTTCAGCAACCTCCGTACCACTTTCCACAGTGGCTACACCAATTTACATTCCCACCAACAGTGTAGGAGGTTTCCCTTTTCTCCACATCCTCACAAACACTTGATATTTCTTGTCTTTTGTATTGTGGCCATCCTAACTGGTGTGAGGTGGTATCTCATTGTGGTTTTGATTTGCATTTCCCTGATGATTAGCAATATGGAGCATCTTTTCATGTGCCTGTTGGCCATCTGTATTTCGTCTTTGGAAAAATGCCTGTTTGGGTCCTCTGCCCATTTTTTAATTGGGTTATTTGTTTTTTTGGTTTTGAGGCATGTGAGTTCTTTATGTATTTTGGATGTTAACCCCTTATCAGATCAATCATTTATGAATATATTCTCCCATACTGTAGGTTGCCTTTTTGTTCTGCTTATGGTGTCCTTTGCTGTACAAAAGATTTTTAGTTTGATGTAGTCCAGCTTGTTCATCTTTTGTTTCCCTTGCCCAAGGAGATATGTCCAGGAAACAAATTACTTATGCTTATGTTCAAGAGGTTTTTGTCTATGTTTTCTTCTAAGAGGTTTTTGGTTTCATGTCTTGCATTTAGGTCTTTGTGAGGGCTTTTTCTTTTTAGGCTAACCATTCAATGTAAAAGAATACATCTTTATTCCTTCTTAAAATAATTTAAAAAATATTTTTACATACAGACACATACCTAATATTATAGAAGTGAGAATATATACATAATTTTAAAAGTAAAATTTAGAGAGCATTTTCACTTTTTTATGGTATTAAAAGGATTATTAAATGTATGAAATCTGGGTGACAGCAAATGATGGTGAGCATTTTGTTTGCATGTTTGTTAATGTCCTAATGTGGTGAAATAAAAGTTAGCAACATTGTATTTATTCCCCAAATTCTTTTAGAACGTTTCCTTGTACTATGCTTGAAGTCTAGATACCTAGAAACCCCTACTGTTGATGAATGCCCCATAGCAGCAGGGGCTGTATTCTGTCCAACAGTCTTCTATTCTAAGATTCACTGGAATGAGCCAGACCATCAGAGTGTGTGTGTGTGTATGTGTGTGTGTGTGTGTGTGTGTGTGTGTGTGTGTGTGTATGCAGCTATGTAAGCATCCGCAGAGATCTGGAATCCTTCCAGCTCCTGTCAGAATGTGCCTCAGGCTGGAATGCAATAGGACTTCCTGCAACTTTTCTCTAACTTACCACATGTAAATATGGACCCTAACTCAGCATAATCAGTTACATCTCTTGACAAATTTTATTTAAAATAAGCTATGAATAGTATATGAGTTTTTAAATTAAAATAAGTGGCTTAAAAGAAAAAGGTTCTTCCTGGGCTTTGTATGTTTAGATTCTTAATTAGAGATAGTGGACATTTCTTTATCTGAATGGTATTTTGAAATATGAAACACTAATGAAACTTTATATATGAGTAAAAAGGTCAGGCATAAATAATTTGATTCCAAGTTTTTATTGCTTTCATTTCTTACCAAGTTTTCAACAAGTTTAATCATCCAGTTTTTTTTCCTGAAATGGATCCTTTATACCCTGTGCAGTATTTAACTGTATACCTGTGAATTACATTTCCTTGGAACTGGTCTGTAGTTGGATAGTGAATCCCCCAGTGTGCGGGCTGGTTTCAACCCGTATTCATCATGACCCATTCCTGTACAGGCACAGCTTTTCCACAGAGAATGTCTGGACATCTTCTGTGAAAAATTTCTCCACCTGCCTGTATCTAGAATTCTGTCTGGATTATCCCAAATTCCAGACTCTTACCTCAGTATGAGGAGCATACGCTTTTCACCTGATCGCTTCCCTGACTCCTGGTCATTTCCCTGACTCCAGCCTTGCCCGGTCCTCCCAATCCGTGCTAGAGCTTGCTACTAAATTGCTACATTCTGCTTCCAGAAACAGATCTAATCACTACTTCCTTGCTTAAGAGGCAAAACTCTGGTGGCTCTGCATGACTGACAAAGCCCTCCCTGAGCTCGTTCCTGCTGGCTTCTGGAGCCTTCTCCTCAGGTGCTTGAAGATTCCCGGAACACACTATTCTTTTCCATGCCTCGGTGGCTTTTCCCTTGCTATTCCTTCATTCCAGAATGTCTTTCCCTTATTCTTCTTTGCCTGGAAAACTCTTTGCCTTCATCTTGAGACCCTGTCCTTGCCTTCTGCTTCTCCTCTCTAAGAGTTTATATACCTCTCCCCCTTACCTCTTCATTTCTTTGCCTTTGCTTCTGCTTCTACCCAGGGAAAGTGGTCTTGAATCACCTTTTACTTTATACACACATGGATTTCAACACTTACCACGTGACACGTCCATTATCGTCAAATGGTATTAAATTATTCATATCTATGTCTGGTTTTCCCTGGACTGTGAGCTCCTTGCAGTTGAGGGTCACAGCTCTATTTACCCCTAGCACATTGCCCAGTACATAGTATGTTCTCAAAATTATTTGTTAAAGATACAGTGCTAATCCTTTTGATATCTGTGAACAGTTGGATTCCATTATATATGCTTTGCTTTCCAGACTTCTAACTTCAGGCTGGAGTTGAGCAGAAATATGTCTTAGTTTCACTACAGAAGAATGATTGGGAACTAAGCTTCTGTTATTCCCAGAAGTCCCTGTTGATTGGAGATAAGGCACATTTCTATAGACTGTGTAGGTTTCAACACATATAGAAACCACCAGCTGATCCAAAAAACCCTTCCTAATGCCTGCAGAGCCTCGACAGACTCCCCATCATTGTCGCCTTTCTCTCGACGTGAACACACAGCTCAGAAAATACCTTCCAGGTGCGGTGATCACACTGGGATGGTACTGAATCCATCACTGCTGGATATCATTTTTATGAGATTGATCTGTGGTTATCTACTTGGGAGTGAAATCTCAGAAACATTGGTTATAACCCAAGGAACTATAATTATCTGTCTAGTTTAATTTTTGTTATCAAGAACATATTTAACAGTAACAGTACCACTAACCCTACTGCTAAAATCTTGGCTGTTAATTGAATTAGTTTCATAATCAATGGATAACAACCAAAATTCTCTTAAGCTTATATACATAACTAAAATTCTGGACAGCAACTTGGAGATCATTTGGAGCTTAACTTTGATGATTTCACATGCTCAGGATGGCAAGGATTAAGGAAATTTGTTCACTGATGTTTATAGAAAAAATTAGAATAATTTATTTTATATTTCTGATCCTGAAATTTCTAGTGATAAACCAGAAGATGTTTTTTGGACATTCTAGAAGAGATTGCAGCTCAGTCCTCTTCACTTGGAGATTTTCTGTCTTTTGAGCAGGTGCTCTACTTTGAAAAAGAAAAACAAGTATAGTAGGAAGGAAGGAAGGAAAGACACCCACCTGAGCAGCCCAGTTGGCCAGTTTGGGAGTTCAGTGAATTGACGCAGCATAGATCAATCATACACAAGTCTATAAGGAAGTTTCCAATGATGATATTCAAGAACCACAATTTCAAAACTCAAACTTTTGGTTGATAAATACAGAATAAATTAGAGTGTGTTTATGGCCACTGATAGCATAAGGACTAGGCGTAAGAGCCAGTGAGACTGCCATTGCATGTGACAGACTTGGTAGGCAACTGAAAATCAGTGTCTTAAATTACTACTATGATATCACCATTATTGTCTCATTATTTTTGTCTTTGTTACCAATCTCATTAAATTTAACATGATTCACATGGCACTTAGATACACAGAAATTATTCAAATTGTCTATTTCTGCCTTAAGAGATCAACATCTTCCTCTAGAAATTAAGTTTCATTATACGTAAGTGACAAAAGTTGGAAATAAATAATCATCTGGGGACACTGAAGTTGCAGTGCTGTAGGAAGAAGACGTTGCTGTTTCAAAGTGTCGGGGTTGATGGCTTTAGAGCTATTTGCCGAGAAAGACCAGACCATTTCTTATGGAGTCAGAGAGCTTAAAACTAAGTTTGACTTCTTCCTTGCTTTCTCTTTTTTCCTTTCTGTATCTTTCTTCCCCTCAGTCCTCCATTTTTCTTATTTCCTTACCCTTCCTCCTATTTCACTTTCCTCCTTCCTGTTCAGCCTCCTCCTCCTGGGAACCCCCATGGTCCCTGCTTCTCCATAGTGAAGCCGCTTCTGTACAGCCATAGCACACCCTGTAACGTGTGCTGTCCCACAGCCGCTGGGCTGTGTCCTGTGGTATATGTGGGTGGTGCACATGTGGTCATCAGTATATTTCATCCTACTTGGGGCCTTCTAGGACAGCATGGTGGCATAAAGAGCACAGCCTTGGAAATAGACCTGGGTTCAAACCATGCCCAGGTTTGGTATTTGTTAGGAACTACTCAGCCTTGCTTGTGAAAAGGGGACAGTAATGCCTACATCAAATGATTGTCCTGGGAATTAAATACAGTGATAGATTTGAGTGCCTAGCACAGCGACATAGCATGTGTTTGATAAATGCGAGGTCTCTTCCTTTGTCTTGTCCTATGTTTAAAGTGTTTTCTGTTTCCCTGCACCAAACACTGTGCGGGATGCACTGACAGCAGGCCCTGTTCTTAAGGGGCTTGTAGTCTGGTCAGATGATTTCACTAGCCTACGGCACCAGCCACTGGGCCAGAGTGTGGAAGGCCCAGAGAGGAGGGCAGTTGGCTTCTCAGTGCCCCCTCCTCACCACCCAGGGAGTCACAGATCTGACCGATGAAGTTCCAGGACACACAAATTGGGTCAAGTCTGCCGTTTGCTAATAGACAGGATCACTGCGTGTTTAAAGGTTATGCCCGCGGGCACAAAATCTCTTTTCTCACTTTCAGGTTGAAAAGCAATGGCCCTCTTTCACTCAGGAAGCCCGGCGTCTTATGCTTTTCTTGGCACTTCTGCTTCCTTTCATGTCCTTAAGCTTTCCAGAGTGGGGTAGGTTCCAAGTTGAAACCTAAGGAGGAGAAAACAGACCCTGTGAATCTCTCTCCTTGTCCATGTCCCGGCTGCCATTCCCCTTGATTCTTCTTCGGGCCTGCCAGGGAACCCCCAGCTGGCAGCGCAGCGAGCATTTTGCCCATTGCTTTTAGTGAGTTCTTGTCTTGTGTTTGTATCTCTTTGTACCTCATGGGGTCGTGGGCATGGTTGGGCGGGATGTCACAGGGCAGGATCAGGCCCTGCTGAGTCACTGCAACGCCACCAAAACCCACCAACACCTCTAATACATGCCTTTAATAAAGAAGATTTCGCCAAAATATGGAGAGACTTCCAGAAGAGGAAAGTTATTCCCAGCAGGGGCGTGATAAAGGGTGGGTAGGCGGCTCAGGTTGGGAGAGGCAGGCAGGAGCCCGCCCTGGGCCAAGGATATGAATGACCCAGGAGGTCTGGTCTGCACTAAATGAATGTGAAGCTTTGCCCAAGAAAGCAGAAATGTGGGCTTCAATGTTATAGCTCACGTATAAGCATGGTATCTCTACTTTAGTAAATAAGAACTTAATAGTGCTTTGCTCCACTGCCGTTCTTTCTTGCCATCCTGGAACCTAAGGACCATCGTATTCACTTTGCATAGTAATGTTTACAGCAGCAGAGTCCATTACAAGTGTGGTATGCCTCAATGTGGCCCTAAATAATAGTAATAACCCTGTTCCCCCTGTTATTTAAGTGTCTATTTTCTGATTTTGCAACAACATTGGATGGTGGTATTATCCCATTTTGCAGGGAAGTGAAGGCTCAGAGGTGAAATGATTGCCCAAAGCCTCATAGCAGAGCCAGGACTTGAACTTCAGACCTGTAGCCCCAATGTCTGTGTTTTTGTGGTCTCTCCACACAACTTCGCCTACTTCAGCCAAAGGCCAACCTGTCTTAGTCACATCAGTACTCGTGTCTGTCACCTACTCATTACTTACTGGCAGGCAGCAAGGAGTCATAGTCACAGCCGGCCCCACTGTGGGGCATGTTCTTGTCTTTGCCCCCGTGACCCACAGGATCCAGTGCACAGGTAGGGAGCTCACGGGCCCCGGGGGTGATGGGCCGCAGTCCTGGTTTCGTGACTGCTTGTCCTCCCGTCCTGGAAAAGAAGCGATGTTGGAAGACAGTCTAATCGGGTTCATTCTCTGTCTTTTCTGCTACCTGGTCAGATGAGGGAAACTCCTATCGTGTTTCTCTGTCTCTGTTCTCTCCTCCATGATGGCAGACAGTAATTAGCTGCTCAACTTCTCTCTCAAGGTTATCAGAATCATAAAATATGATTATGGACGTAAATGCAATTTCTGTAGGTAAAGTGCTGTGTATTATCATGGTTTGTATCAAAGGGAAATTGGGGTGGCATTACTTCTCAATATTAATAGCAGAATGATTCAGGATTCCTTCTGAAAGGGAGAAAAAAGGTTTTTGTTGAACACCAAACCTCCACAACACCCCTTTCAGAGTGTGGGGGGGCTTTGAACCCCTCCCCCCAACCCACCAGCCCCTATGGGAAGCTCCTTTCCTGAGAGGTCAGTACCTCCTACCCATTTGCAGGCAATCTGCCCTCCCTGCCGCCTCGGACAAGGCCACCTGGAAAAAATAGCAGAATCACCACCACGTCTTCAATGGGCCTGTGATCTCAGCTGAGGGGCCACGTCAGTGAGTGTGAGGAGAGGAAATTTTACAATTTGGGTGTCTGCCCAGAACTTTATTGCTCTTTCTTTACTGGCCATCTTTGCTGCCAACACAACAGTTGTATCTTCCCAAAGTGTAATTGCAGGATATTTCATGTTTGTAATTGTTTCTTACTAACACTATGAGACTCCCAACACTTCCCACCACACCGCAAATTAAGAGGAGGGATTAGAGAAATCTTGGTTTTATCAAATGGTTGCCAAGGAAAGGGGACACTCCTCTCTTTATGCAATACATTGGTCTGGAAAATCAAGTATAGTTTTACATTTAAGCTCATCTTTATGAAAATTTAACCATTTGAAATGCACTTAGAAACGTGACAACTCTACAAGGAATACAAAAACGTGTTTCATAACATAAAGTGGCTACCTACTTATAGCTATACGGGAATAGTTTCTCAGAGTAATATATGTACATTCATGGATCATTTATAAGGTTTAAATTTAGTAGAGCATTGTCAACTCTCAGTGAAGGAAATCTGTAAAATAAAAACCAGGTCTAGACAATGAATCAAGTTCTTTTCAGGCACGTAAGCCCATCAGACTGCATACAGATTTGGGGTGAGTACTAGAAAGAAGCTGTGGCGGCAAGCCCAGCTCTCGCCACCTAATCGCCCTGTCCTGCCTTGAATTTGCACCGCAGCTAAGGCCCGCCCCGCGCTGGCGGCACCAGGTCACGTGCTCCCACACCGCCCACCGCCCCGGTGCCCTGCCTGCTCTCACAGCCCAGCCGGCCCCCAAGCTCTGCGGGCTGAGGCTGCGGCTTGCCTTCCCTGTGGCCTGTCTCACAGCTTCGCACAGTGCTGCACCCACAGACTGTGTCCAAAAAAGTTTCGTTTTTCTTAGGCCACAAAGAAATATAGTGGTTCCCAAACGCTCTGACCATAACCATAGGAAGATGTGCATTTTCCACTGTAGACCCATCTACACACAGGTACAGGTATACCGTCCGCCGAAAGTTCACAAAACAGTGATTATCCTCATGGAGGGGTTGGGCTCTAAGTTCTGATATTTTCTATTCTACTCCACTCCTTGTCACTTTATCCTGCTTCAAAATACTGGGTGTGACCTTTAAAATGGATTTCATGGCAAACTAATGGGTCGCAACTGTCAACTTAGACTCGCTAGTGTGTGTCAGGAAAGGTTCATCGCGCCCACCTAAGAGCCACGTGGCATCTGCTGCCTGCCCCCCACGCCACCCCCGTCTCCCCCTGGAGCCTGCGCGGCCCGCAGCATCCCCAGGGACACCACTAGGAATGCCTGACCCAAGTCACCTCAGGAACACCCCGTTCCCAACAAACACAGGAGTTTCAAAGAAAGTCTGAAGGTGAGGGAAGCCAAGCTTCCTTTTATATGTGCATTCTTTTTTTTCCTGCACCATCAACACCACAGGTGGTGCTAAAGGTAGGCTGTACTCCAGGTTGGGGAGACCTACAAGGAATTAATATGTTCAGTTGGAAGAGCTGGTGACTGTAAATGACGTTACCTGTAGTCTTAACTCAAGGGAAAGCACCAAAGGACATTAGGCTCCTCATGTGGGGGTCCTTGCAGACCACCCCTGGGGCCCCCCGGTCTCCTAGCTCCTTTGTGTCTCTAGGCAGCCTGCCTCCATCCACCGGGGTTGCCCTCCATCCTCTGGGAAAGCACGTCTAAATGTCACCTCCCCTCGTCCCCTTGGGCCCGTTCATTTACAATTACAAGTCAGTCCCTGGCCTGCATACCCAAGAGCTTCTTAAAAATGCCTCTGCCCAGGGCCTCATACACAGAGGCTCCTGTTTAAGTGGTCTGAGGTGGGGTGTGGGTGTTCCTGATGAACAGCCAGGGCCCAGCAACTCTGGGATTGACGGGCTCTGCTGGGGTCTCCAGGACGGAAGTCCAGGGGTCTGAGCCTCCAGATTCTGCCCTCTTCCAGGTTTCTCACCACCCTGAGCTGCACAAAGAGAATTCCTCTTGATTACGTAGATGAGGCTGTGGAATCAGACACTTCCCCCAAAGACAAATCATTAATTATTAGAGTTGATGTAGCTTATATACACATTAAGGAAGAAAACATATGCAATATGATCTGCACAGATTCTTGTGTTATTATTAAGAATTGTGTGTGGGCCTCCCTACCCCTACGCGGTCATTCACTCTCTACCTTCCAAGCTGTGAACTTACATCTTCCTGCATGAACTGGGCTCCAGATACGGAACTCTGTAGCTGCCACAGCTTTGGGTTTCTTAAACGTTAACCAGCACATGAATCCCCGAAGGATTCTTGTTAAAATGCAGTTGCTGATTCAGTGGGTCTGGAAAGGGGCCCCGGGTGCTGCGTTCCTAGCAAGCTCCCAGATGTTGCCTATGCTGCTGGTCCACTCTGGGTACAGGCTTAGAACAGATCAGCCTCGGCCAGAGACCTCCCACCTGACTGCTAGAAGCAGGCAAGCAGCCGTGGGTGGGATTAGGGTGCTCAGAGGAAGTGGATGGTGAGACCTAGGTGTTCTCCCCCATAGTAAATAATGAGCTGCCTAAAATTTGTTCTGGATGAGAAGCATGAACAAATAAATAGCATAATCTGTTGTATCCATTTGTATTTTAATTGCATGCTGTGTTCAGCAGACAGTGGATCAGATTCAGAAGGCTTTGTAATTCTCCCTTTCCTACTGACAAAGAGGAAAAATGCATTACTACATTGCTAATGCTCGTTCTGGGGCGAAAGAAGTCGATTGAGACCTTAGAAACAAATGTACCCGTTCTGAAGTTGCATTTTAATTTGGTTATGTTTTTATTGTGATTCTTAATTCTCCAAGTTTATCATATAATTGAAAATAAGGCCATACTCTATCTCCGTGTGCAAGTTTAATCTTAACACCATGAAAACTCAAATTCACTGAAACTGAAGAACCCTGAAATTTGAGATCCTGAAACTTGAATTCAAAGCAGATTAATGGTTTGTGGCTTGGTATCTCCATTGATAACACATCATGGTCTACAAAACAAAAATATTTTAGTTTGAGAATGTTCCATTTGAGATCAAGGCAATGGGAATGTGAAAAGTGGTTTGCATTATTACATCTTGCTGAAATAAACTCTATTAGAAGCGGGGTTGGTAAGTTGGCCCTCATGCTGTAGGACGTTAGCTGTTTGCTTGCTGGATGGTGGGGCCAGAGAGAGGTGAAGTGGTAGCTGGTGGGTCTGTGGCACTTCAGACACTAGGGAAGAGCTTGAGACAAGAGCTCTTTGCCAAATGACTTAGAAAATACAGTATTGGAATATTCTCTACCCACTCTAATTTGAAATAGAAATAGAATTATAACGATCAGTTCCCACCTCTAGATGAAAGAAGTGAAGGAATAGAGAACAGACAGAAGAAGGAAAAAAAAAATCAATGAGGACGTCTGGTGCTGTGGTAACTGAACTAAACAAAATCCTGTTTTGCTAAGCCTAATTTTTGGAGTCATCTCATTGTTCTGAAGGAACATATGGGAAGAGGGCATCAGCATTCACCGTACCTGAAATAACAGCCGTCTATTTGTGCCCGTCAGGGTCTGATACATAAATTTTCCTTGTTCATACAGTTAATCCTCTGGTCCGGAGGAGTTATTAGCTAACAGCTCTTAGAACAGACACCTGGGGGGGGGGGGAATTGAGCAAATCAACTGTAGTTTAAGCTCTACATTTCATTATTTTTGAACAGCTAGGAAAGAAGCTTAGAGGTGTAATGTAATTGTAGTGTATGAGGTGCTGATAAGTATGCGGTCCATGAAAAGCTATGCTCACATTAAAGTCTGTGAAGACATAAATTAGCAGGAGCATCATTTCTCCAAACAGATGAGGACCAGCTGCACTTCGCCAAGAAGAGTGGTGCCTGGTGGGAGGGCAGAGCCTCTGCGGTTGACCGAGATTTCAGTTCCAGTCGTATATTGTCCCTTAAATGCTTTTTAATCAGGAGAAATCTTACAAAGGATAAGTTGTTTGTTTTTATTCTAAAGAACAGGTATAATAAGCCTCAGGGTTGATGTGAAGATTAAATGAGGTAATATATGTAAATTACTTTGTTCGTAACAAACAATCATCCAGTGCTAGCTCTCGTCATCAGACATTAAGTAGTCAAATAGGAAGGAGTATAGGAAACAAGGCAGAAGGCTGATTAATGTTATGAAAACATGTTTCTTTTTCAGTTATGGTCCTTGCATTAACTCAGCCCATGACTTTTCAGCAGATGATTTTAGACATCTTGCCCACCTGGTTCTGTTATTGTCGGCATGCCACTCTCAAAACGTATGGGTGGAGTGGTGAGAGTGATAGAATAAACCCAGCTCTCTGACTGAGATGAGAGGGAGACGAGAGAGAGAGAGAGAATCTAAACGATATTTCTTTTCAGAGTATATGAGGTATTCCAAGTCTAGGTGGCACAAATATATAAAGGCAAAAATAAAGCCTGAAATACAAGGCCTATATTTATTAATGTTTTGCCTATAAGGCTAAAGAAGAAAAGGGACACAAATTGTAAGGAGTCTAAAACACAGAGGAAAATTAAAAGTTTAGCCTCAGGTACCAGGTGAAAAGTATGACCCAATATTTGGAATGTGACAAAGGAAATTCCAGAGACAAGGAAAGCAGGGCCCCCAGCACTGAAGTAATCCCAGGAGAAAAGAGATCACTGATCACATCTAAATGAGCTGAAAATGCAGTTTTCAACCCCTGGGAATGAGTCCTGACAAGTGAGCTGAGGCACCGTCATTTGTGGTTGGAGGAAAGCTGGTCTTCTGAGGATGAGTCTTCTGCATTGTCCTGACGACTGAGAAGACACCCATGTTTTTCACTGATTTGTTAGCAAAGAGAATTTGATTCATTGAGGGAGTTAGAGAATCAATAGAATTAAGCTTGTTTGGTTTCACATTGTAGGAAACTCATCTTCCAGTTAGCACATTATATACAGAAATGTCCCATTGTAGTATTTTATTGCCTCTGTGAAAAGATTAGTCACAACAGCACTTAGAGAATTTCCAGCCTTCCAGTTCTTTCACAGATTCATATAACAATTAGTTGAGAGAGCTTGTCTGTCATTTCTGAGTGTTTTTCTTCCAAATATTGTTTTTCTAGCTCTTCAACATTGTGACCTTTAAATTTTCTTGTAAGTCAGATATCTTTGTATACTTTAAACTAACTTGGTGTTTCTGTGAAATTTCCAAGGGATATTCTCAAAATGTGTGCAGTGTGGATCCAGGGCAGAATCAATGAGACCAGAAGCAGAGGGACCTATTTGGAGGATTCTGGTCCATTTTTCATTCATTTTAAAATTTGGGAAATACATAGGTACCATCTATCTACCAAGGACCAGACATTGTTCTAGACATAGAGGGGGCAGAGACTAGGACACACAGGGTCCCTCCCTCAAGGCACAAGCAAACAAAAATGAACATGGTAATGAAAGAAGGTAAGGAGTGGTAAGAGCTAAAAGAAAAGAAAACCAAGGGACCGAGATAAAAAGTCACAGGTGGGACCCATTTTAGGTAGGGCACTCAGGGTTAGCTCTTTGAAGCTGTAACATTTAAGCTGAGGTCTATAAATGAGGACATCGTCAAGAGTGGAAGAGCATCCGGAGAGTGGGAATGGCATATGCAAAGGCTGAGAGTTGGGAAAGAACTTGGCCTGGGAGAATGGCCTGGAGGAGTGCAGAAGAAGCAGCAGCAGACCACACAATGGGCTACTGCAGCTGTCCAGGCAGGTGATACTGGTGACTAAAGTAGGGTGGTGGTAGCAGAGATTCAGGGCAGTGGTTACAGTTGAGATACATGGTGGAGACAAAACTGACATTTCTTGCTGGTGAATTGGGCAGGAGAGATGGAGAAAGGACTCTTCTCTGCTTTCTGATCTAAGCAATTAGGAGGAGGCTGGTATCATTTACAGGTTTTGAGCAAAAAATTGAGAGTTCCATCTTGGACATGTCAGGTTTGAGAAATCTACATGACAAGTGGAACTATGTAAGACAGCTATATACTTGTTTCTGAAGCTCAGAAGAGTGTTCTGATCTGAAGAAGTAACTCTGTGTGTTACCAACATAAATTCAATATTGTTAATGAGCCCATGGGAATGGATGTGATTCCCTACGAGGCACATACCTAGACTAGGACCTCACTGCGTGAAGGTAATGGAGCTTTACTGGTACCCATCCATGAGGAGTCTCTCCATTTTCAAAAGCTCAGCTTAAAAATTAGTATTTATAGCCTTCCACTCCCTGGACTCACTAAAACTCTCTTCTAGACTAAGCCAGGCATCTGACTGTTATGCCTGAAGGCAGAATGACTTTTATTAGATGATGAGATCAGCCTATACCAAGGCACATTATGAGAAACCATAGAAGGAATGCAACCTGGTGTTTACTGTAAGGATGTTGTTGAGGATATTGTTGATTATATTATACTGGAGGTTATAAACTGGTATCAGATGCAAGGAATCCAGACTTAAGATCTGTTTTATTTTGGCAAGAATAATGATTTTAAATTACTTAATTGTATTACTTATACTAGGCAAGCATGTACTCTGTAAATAGCCACAGTCTCCATCACTCCCTATTGCATACCAAGCTACTTTTCTCATTTTTGTTTCCTGCCCTACCCCATGGAGGCAGCACTTGAGTTTGCAGCCCCTGCTTTTGCAGAGTATAGTGATAATGCTGATCATGATGACGATATTGGTGACAATATGGAGAAAATGAGGGTAATAATGACAATTACAATTATGAATTGAGCACTTTGTATGTAAGTTGGACATTGTTCTGAGCACTTCATATCTACTCACTCATTTACACCTCACCGTAGGCCAATGACCCTCTGAGGTTGCTGCTGTTTTCCCCATTTTACAGATGAGGAAACTGAGGCACAGAGAAGTTAAGTACCCTGTGTTTGGTTATATAGCTCCTGAAGCTTAAACACTTCATTATACTACGTTGAGTGCCTCTCTACCTCACTGCGTGTACTTCAAATTCTCCAGCTTCTCAGGTTGGTCTTTCTTCTTTAATTTTCATTTCCTACTGAGTTCTTTTCCCCTCTCTATAATTTCTTTGTCTCCCTATTATTTCCAATATATGCTTAGCCCTGGTGGGATTGGCTAAAACAATTTCTGAACTTTCTTCTTAGTTTAAGACAGGGATCATTCAGAATTTTGTTCATCTTTTTTCAAACTGTTTTCAAAATGCAGAGCTAAATGCTCTGTTTTACATATACCAATATTTGGGTGCCTATCTTGTTACTTTCATATTATTGTCATCTCTGTCTCCCATCATTTTATTCTGAAAACTCTTAGTGGACAGTGACCACATCGGGATAATCAAACTTTGGTTCAGTGTTGAGGACATATGAGTGCAAGTGTCAGCTGTGTTTTGCATTTTAAATACACGAGATTAAAAAACTGAATTGAACAAACAGATCAGTTAAGACAGGTGATTTTATTCATTTTCTTCAAGCTGTTCTCAGGAAAGGAGTATTCTTAATGCACTTAGATTTTTATCTGTAGGGCTTTTTCTTTGAGTTGAGTGAGGAAAGCTGGAATTCTGAATTATCGCATAGTCGTTGCCTCCTGAAGATGAGCAAGAAATAAAAATAAAGCACTTCAGAAGTTAAGACATAAGTGCACGAAGATACATGTTTTGATTCACCAAAATTTCCAGGAAAACATGTGTATAGTGCCAGAGCCCATGCATCCCGAATTTGACTTCAGTACTCAGTAGACGTGACTGAACCGGCGAATTCCTGGCTCCGGCCTCGCCCCTGGCACTGCGGGAGGCGCTGGGGAGGTGTGCACGGACGCAGCCTCTGGCCTCGCCGGCGAGGGGGAGGAGACCAAGGCTCAGCAGCTGGGGCCCTGTGTCTTGCAGGCTCCTCGGCGACAAGCGGGGCGTGGGTAAGAAGGCACCCAGCCCACGCACGGGCTCACACACACTGACCGATAGATCGCGGGCTGGGGGGACGAGTTCTTTTTTTAATCATCCTATGTGGAAAGGAAATGAAAACCTGAACTAATCCGGAAGCTCTCAAAAGCAAAGTCTCCGAAGTTTCTCACGCCATCTCAGGGCACGTACAGCGGTGCTTTTGTCGTTCTCCGGTTGGCAGCCCCGAGCCTGTGCTGCGACGTGAGAGTCGGGGAAGGTGAGCCGGGAGCGGAAACGACCCCAGTGACCTGGAGAGTCGGGGCTGAGCTGTGAGAACGACGGGAAGCTCTACGGCAGGGGCGTGCGTGGGCTTCTGCGGAGGGCGGCGTGGCAGGGGCAGCCTCTGCGCCCGCCGCGTAGTGTGCGGGCTCCGTCCAGGCTTCTCCGCACCCACCCGATGTTAATTAAACTCCAGTTTAGCACTTACTATGCTATACTTACATTCTATTAGTCACGGCCCCTGGGTCTCCTTTTACTTCTTAAGCCTCGCGTGGGGATAGACTGGCAGTGCAGATTTCTGGACGCACCTAGAGAGTCTTTCCAGCCCGTCTGCAGGCGACACGCCTGGCGCCGTGGGTTTGGCCGATCCTCCGCCTGCCCTCCTGATGAGTGGAAGGCTCGGAGGCGGGCAGCCCCACTCGGTCAGAGGAGCTGGCTGAGCCCTGTCACTTCCTTCACTTCTGTAACTGAACTGAAGGTTGCTTATTTCGGTCCTTACCCACTGAGCATGGGAAGCAATCGCAGGCGACCGAGGGCCCCCCCTGCCCTCCCTCCGGCGGTGCCAGGGCAGTGGCGCTGCCATTAGCCTCAGGTCCCGTCCCGCCTGGGCCACCTCGGGGGCTCCCCGGCTGCTCCCTCCAGGGCCCAGGGCATGTTCTGTGGCTCCCTGCCGTGCTTGGGGGCGCTGAGGAGCTCCGCCACGTGGAGGCCTCTTACTGGCTGTTTCAGCTCAAGTGCCCAGCAAAGCCTAGGGGTCTGGGGCTGGTGGACACGGCTGCCTCCCTTAACCTACCCTGCCGTCCTCAGATCGCCGTCCCCCTAACCCATCCAGCCCATAGAGTACCTGCCAAGAACGCCTCTCTGGGGGGACCCTCCCGGGACCCGCATCAATGTCTAGTCCTCTTCTTTCCTTCTTCAGATTGTTGTCCTCAGGCTGGGAGGCTATGGGCTCTGCCTGATCCCAGATGCTTCAAAAGCTGCTGTTCATGCTCAGAGTTCCTTCTCTTCTCCTCCGAAGGTGGCTGCCAATGTCCTGTGGGGTGACAATGAACACCGAGGCTCCAGCTTCTTAAATGGTCATGGGGCCGGGATGGCTGAGGTAGCCAGAATGGAAGGGACGACGCCTCAGTGACTGTGTCAGTATATCGTGTCCTCACGGTTCACCCAGTTGAAAAAGAGCTCAGTGTTCATCCACCCCCGGCCCTCAGCCCAGTCTGGACCTCTCTCTAGTATTTAACAGGCTGGTGGCAGGAGTGACAATGGACCCTGTGACAGCCCTTTCCTTGCAGGGAGTCATCTCTTCACCAGATTTCTGGGTCACATCCACACCTTGGTCAAGTTCTGCTCTCAGAGTCACACTCGGGGCATCTATTCCAGGTTCCCGTGACGTTCCCAGGTGGGTGGCCTGGAAAGGGAGCAGCCCCTCCCACAGGAGAAAGCTCTTGGCTGGTCCTGGGCAGGGAAAGATTGAAGCCCCACAGGCCAGCTGGCCCCTTTCTGCTGTCTGCCCTGGTCTCTGGCAAGCTTCTGCATCAGGGGCACCTTACAGACTCCTCAGACCACGGGAATAGGACTGGCTGCCATTCCAAGCCCGGCTGTGGACTGCCTTTATGTTGGCAGTGAGGCCAGGAGGTGAGACTGAGGTGAACCAGGTGTCCACACTGCCCGGCCAGCCTCCTCATTTATGTTCAATGCTCCACTTGCCTTCTTACAAAGCAATTAGCTCTGCATATGTTGGCCTACCTTAAAGGTCCTTGTTAATTAAAATACGGCAAATTCATGTGGAGTTTTGCATTGCAATCATATTTACTCTATAACTCAAAACTTAGAATTTTAGTGCTAATTTTGTCAAAGAGTAAATTGTCTCCATGATCGAAATTCAGTTTGGGAGAATCCATAGAATGTACATATTTTTCAAAACTCCACGTACAGTCACATTTGAGGGTTTAATTTCAAACCTTCAGAACACCAGACACTATATTATCATTTCATTATTCTAAACTGATTTCATACCACAGAAAATGTGACCCCAAGTAGAGATCACAGAGGAAGGAAAACATGAAAACCTGTCTTAGTCTGTTGCTTATAAAGTGGGTGACTGTGAGCGGGAAAACTTCTCACTCCGTAAGACCAGTTTCCCAAAGAAACCTATCAGGCAGGGCTAAGGTGGCAAGCGACCAGCACAAAAATTTAAATTCTGCCTTCATTTTGCAAATATGATCATTTCTCCCAGTGCCCATTTAAAGTTGTTGACTGAGGCCCTTGTTCCCGTCAGGAACAGGAATCAGCTGACCGAGTGGCTGATGAGACAACAGAGTCACAGGGTGACTGGGGTACATCTGCAGTCAGACACTAACGGGACCCAAGCTTTCTGGTTTTCACTCTGTCTTTTGCAAACCTGAGAGGCTCCTATTTTTCAAATTTAGAAATGAAGCAACAGCCAGAGCTCCCTTTCTCTGAGCTTCCCGTGAAAACACTACAACACGACGCAGCACAACGTCAAACTTGCCATAACTTGGGGGTCCATCATCACTGGCCCCACAAAGTACACAGTAGGCTTCTAAATAAATCTCCCTTCCTGGCTGCACATGTTTCTGCAGAAATGTCTTTTACCAGCTTAGAAAAGAAGGGCTAAAAGAACAACATTTGTCTGGGTTTTCCAGCAATGACGAAATCCTACAGAGACAGGGCCAGGTGAGAGGAGAGGAACCCTGGTGTCAGAAGCAGCTCCCGTGGAGAATTCCTCTGGCTTGCTGGCTCGTCTTCCCACGTCACAGCACTGGGGAGTTCCTTGGACTGCCCACTCAACTGGCAGGGTGCCTCTGGAGTGTTGTGATGGGGTGGGGGGGTGTTTTACTGGAGACAGCAAAGAGGAAGAAAGAGTTTCTGTGGCTGAAGTCAAGAAATATGCATGTTTTCATGAGCATGTACTCAAAACCTCTCTCTTTCTTTCACACATGCACACCCTTGTTCTGAAGACCCTGGATTCTGTTATTTACGAGGCTTGAATAAATGCATGCTGCCTCTTAATAAAAATGTTGAAATTTCCTGCACTGAATCTTTTGACTGGTCCAAGAAGGGACTCACAGTGCAGTGAGTGGGGACTTCCAGGTGACACTGGTAGAAAAGAAGTCATAATATTTGAGCTATAGGAGGAACTATTAATTATTTTTGTGACACCCTCAAAAATTCCTTTTCTTGTGTTTTGTATGATGGTATAATGTTTCACAAACCTAGTAAAGGTATTGTGTGTAGTGCAGGATTCATACTATTTTCTCTTCTATGCAATTTCACTTAAAAAAAGTCACCAAAGCCTATTTGATGCTCAGAATACTGTTTGATATTTTTAATTAATAAATTATAGGGAGCTTTAGCATACCACTTTCCAAAAGAAATATAAAGATGCTACATATGTAATTTAAAATTTTCTAGTAGACATAAAAAAATGCAAAAAAAGTGGAATGTTTTTATAATGTATTCTGTTTAATCCACTATGTCCATAATATTATTTTGATGTATAATGAATGTAAAAATTATTAGTGAGGTATTTACATTTTTTTATACTAAATCTTCAAAATCTGGTATTTTCAATTTAAAATTTGAAAACACTCAATTTGGATGTTAAATGTCATCAGAAATACATCTTTGTTTATATTTCATTAAACTTACAGTTGAATAAGTTGATTCACATTTTCAACTTATTCCAGACCTACTTAAAATAGCTGAATTGAATGTCCGTTTTTTTAATTTAAATTGGAAAACACTTCATATGCCTGTGGAAACAATTACAATCAGTTATTCTAGGTTTTTCCCCCATTGTCTTGAAGAGAGAGGCTGAGTTGGCATTTGGGTCAGACTCCAGCTCCCCTCTTCCCACCTGTGTGGCCTCAAACGGGAAAAGGAAACTTTAGCATCTACTCTGTGCTCTTGTGAATTTGACTGAACATTCAATTAAGTATCAAACCTTTGCATTCCTGCTGTTATTGAGGCAATGGGGCACCGAATTTAAGGGCAAGGCTGCTGGAGACAAACTGCCTGGGTTTTAATCCTTACTAGTTATGTGATTGTAATTAAACTCTCTCTGTAGCCCAGTTTCCTCATCTAAAAATTGGAGGTAATAATAGTGTCTTTTTCATAGGTTGGTGTGAAGATTGAGTTAATACATGTGAAGTGCTTGGAACAGTGCAGGACCCTGAACTAATTCTTAATCAGTGATAAGTTCTATTATTCTGTTGGCATTATAGCTATCTTTATGATTATTGAATGATAGAGGGGAAATATTTATTCTCCAGACCATTACATTTAATTATGCATCTATTGGCTTCTACAGATACTATTTAGAATTTTACTCTCACACGCAACTTTGAATAACTTACTTGTAGAAAGATCTGTTGGTAAATTCATCAAGAATTAAAGAAAAATTCCTGAGAATAGGAACAGTCCACCCTGAGAAGCCAGCTCAGTTTTCAGAACTGTCTCAGACATGGTCTGTGGAAGCTGATTTCCTGGCATGTGAGTAAGTAGTTAGAATATTGCCTCCTGAGCTGACACAGAAAAAGCAATGAAAATGAATTTGTGTAATTGGCACTCCAAAGTGAATGCCTGGATACCCGATGTGAAGTTAATCATATTAACTAGAGAAACCATTACATTGTCTCAGAAAAAATAATTAATTTTGCCCAAGATCACATTTAAAATTAATAACACTACTGTGTACTGGGTAAATGTACATAATTCTTTGAAAAACTTTTCAGATGCTATAGTTGACAAGTGCTTACGCCTTAACAAGTTCAGCCTGGAAGGTTTTACTTCTTTTTCTCTCCTGCTCCATGTCTAATCTGGCAACAAATTCCCGGCTTTTCCTCCAAAATATACTCAAATTCCTCACCTCCTCCCAAGTACATAAGTACTTTGGGTAGTAACTTATTTATTCATTTGTTTTTGCTTCTTTGACTGTATGTCCAGCCCAAGCCAATTATATTATTAACTGAAAATGTTTTCATTTAGCATTTTATCATACTCATTTGCAAATCATTCAGTTAAATCTGATCAAGCATATTGCTTAATGTAAGAATAAATGTTAAGACATCTGTGAATTCTACCTTTCAGCAGTCCTATTTGCTATAGTTGAGGATATTCACAAGGCGACTGCATAGATTGGTGCCGAACCTCCATATTAACTCATGTCTTCTTAGACTAAGACTAGAATGCTCAAAGACAAGCTTCACGACTCCATCTCCATTTTCACGGCTAAACAGGAGAGACAAGCTACAAATGCAGTGCAATAGCTTAGGTGGACTTTGCTTATGCATCTGACATCTGAACACTTCTTATTTTCTCTGTTTCACATGGTCCTTAGCACTCTCTCAAAAGCTTGCAGTCACTTCAGACTCAAGTCTTGTGATTCCAAGACAGATGCCAGGGTAGCAAAGAGAGCACAGAGCTATCACTCTGAAGGAGGTATCAGGGGCCATGTGCTCCTCTCATCTGGCTTCAGGCCGAGTTGTGCAATTAGAAGTCCAGACTTGCACAGTCCTCTACCCTCTCCGAACAATTGAGATGGTTGTATGACAAACGAGGTGTATCAGAACACCAGGGTGGAGCTTAGTTCTAGTTGAGCTCCGCCCATTTTTCATGTCAGGAATTCTTCCTTCAGACCTCAGCTGAGCATGAAATGAAGCCCTTTGATGGATATCAGATGATCAGCAGCTCATGACAACATATATTAGGAATTACTTTGCAGCAGGTACCTTTCAGCTCAGAAATGGGACGTCCCTCTGTAAGTTAAGCCGCAACACAAATAAACGCAGCCATCTGAAGGGGGAAAGAGATACTAAAAAATCTACTTCACTGAAAGTACCTTTATATTTATTGTCAGGGAGGTGAGACCATGGGAGGCATGAAGTCCAGGAAAGAGGTAAAATCGAAGCTAAATGCCCGACACAGCCCATGAGTAGCGAGAACGTGATTGTCCTCCCATACAATGACGTATTACGTATTTACTTGAGGTGTTGGACCCAAGCTGGGGAAACGAAGAGGAAATTCAGGGTTGTTCTAGTATTTTTTGTCCCTTAGAAACTCACCCCAAATGTAGCCTGCATAGCAAAAGAGTTAAGAACAGATCTTCGGACTAACATAGCCTGGGTTCAAATCCCACCTCTACCAATTCCTGTGTGACCCCACTCAGTTTGCTTAACCTCTTGGTTTTCCATTTATACAACTGGAAGTGTGGACGTGATGAGGACATGATGATAACAGTGGTACCTACCTTTGTAAGGTAGTTGAGATGCTTAATGAGGGAACACATGCAAGGCGTCTGGTACATAGATAGTGTCAATATCCGTAGTGTTAGTTTCTATTCTCTGTAGAGTGCAAAGAGACTCGCTTCCTCCCGACCTAAGCAAAATGCTAATTGCTGTGAAACTTCCCTTAGCTCCACCAAATGTGAGCAACATTATTCAGGTATTTTAATTTCCCCAAATTCTTCCTACCCAATACAACACCTCTCTTAGCTTGGCATCCCTTTCTAGTTGTTCACTCTTACGCACCCATATTTCTCACAATTGTAACCATGGTGATTGCATGCTTTCATGTTTAGGTATTTTCTTTTCATTTTCCTTTGCTCTCTTGTCTGCTGTGATTTGGGGAAGGCCTTGGACTTGGACAAATCAAGCCATTTTGGCAGGATGGACCCGAGTCCTTTCATTCTGAGTTTCCACTTCCGGTCGCTCATTCTCTTGCAGAGCGTTTGACCCCAACTTCACCCTTTCCGAAATGAATGAAAATAGGCAAGGTCCCAACCTCCAAGAATCCACAATCTCCTACAATACAAACGGATCCCCAGGCAAAACAAGTTTTGAAAAACTTGCAGAAATTAAATTGTGCAGACCGGGAAAGTGTAAAGGGTGAACACACTGCGGGTTCACTCTTTAGAGAGGCTGGGACTGGAGGGAGAAGTGCTCAGCTCTCCAGCCTTTCTCTTTCTTTCTATTGCACACTTAAGATTTTGTTCTCTACTTGACTCTGACATAAAAGTAAATGAGAAAAGTAGAAGTTCTTGGCCCTCAAAAAGTTGAAAAAATTTATTGTAACTGATGTACATAGTACGTGCAGTATTCCTGCAATGTGGCTTTTCGTGAATACAGAAGATGGAAAATAGCAAATGTGTGGTCTGTGCCTTCTCTTTTGAGCCTATATGTTCCCTCTTCTCCTATTGTGTTTAAAATAAATGGTAGGATGAAAAGAGAGTGAACTTTGAATAACTGAGCAGAAACTGAAAGTGTAGAAGGATGACGCTAGAGGATGGTGAAGGGAAAAAATCTGGAATTGTGTATTTAGTCACTGACTTACTGTTTGTCTCCTTTGCTGGAGCGTGAGTTCCTAAATGATAGGGACACTGGAGGCCTTGTTCAAGTTCACTGCTGTATCCCTAGCACCTAGGAGAGAGCTGGTCTACAGTAGGTGCTCCATAAACCTCTATTAAAGAATAAGAAAATGGAGAACAGAATTTCGACCTCCTGAGGTTAGGTTGATGAAGTTGGGCATGATGGCCCCCAATGGAAAGATAAGACACCAATGGAAGCATCCACCTCTCAGCAGCCAAAATATCCTCTAATGTCATTTGAAGGAGGACTCCCAGCCAGCAACTGAGAATTCCCAGCATCTTGTTCCTTAAATTAATAGGAGTTAACACCCGGCCTGCAGCAAAGACTGCTGCAATAGCCACCTGAGCCCATGTTTAGAGCTATAATTTGAAATCATTACCCAGTTAGAGGGCAAATCCAGTATCTTTGCATCTTAAGTTTGTTTTAATAACATTCATGTAGGAAACTACTTTGCTCACTGTGGCCTCTCCTGCTGTTATAGGTGTGTGTGTCTCATTGGAAATCTTACTGTATTTAAATTTAAACCACATAGCTCTCAAGAATAGTGTTATTTAGCTACTGAGAATTAGCATATAGTTAGCAGAAGGAAAGGACATGGTCCCTGGAGTATAGAGGGAAACCTGCAAGAAAAGCAGAAAGTCATAATTGTGTCATTGTGGCTAATCCGATAACTGGACAGGTTGATTAGATTCTTGATTTAAATGGAAAAACTCCAGAGATTTCTGTAGGTCATAAAAGTCCTTTCATGAATGATTAGTGTCTTTAACAATTCCCTTCTCCAGTAAATGGTGTCTCAAAGTCATCTGACTGCCTTAACACAAATCATACTGACAGAAGAAGCTGTCTGGAAAATATAAAAAAGCAACACCCCCAACCTCAAAAAAATTGATAATCCAAAAACCATAGCTGGTGCTCTTTTAGTGGCTGGCAAGTTTGAGGAAACTTATGTTCCTTAGCAAAATGTCGAATGGAAATGACAGTAGCAACAACTGAAGTAACAAATGAAGGCATAAAGGGGCCCGTGGTTACCCCCTCCCCCACCTAGCCTCGACTACGGTAAAAAAGTAACCAGAAATGCAAAGAGACTTTGTCATAATTCATTTATAAAACTAGGAGATATGACCCCCACCCCCAGTTCTTGAAATTTAAAAATCTTTTAGCAAAAAATGAACGAGACCACATTTTGGTGGCAAAATTCCCCTGCAGAGTCCCTCTCCCTGTCCTGAACCCAAGGCCCGACAGTTCTTTACTCATCAGAAATGCTTTCAAGGTTATGTCTGTATGTGTGCTTGGTTTTTACAGTTAAACTTAAGCTCTGATCATGAAATGAAAGGCTTAGGACTTGCAGGCATCATGAAAAAGATGGAATATGAGTGGGGTAAGGTTGACAAATTCAGCAAATAAAAACACAGTTGCCCAATTATGCTTGGATCTCAGAACAATCATGAATAATTTCTCAATATAAGTATCCTCCATGCAATACTTTGGATACACTTATATTAAGAAATCGATCCCTGTTTGCCTGAAATTCAAATTTAACTGGGCAGCCTATATTTTATCTGGCAACCCTGGGAGAGGGTTTCCTAGGTAGGGAGCAGTTCCCCGTGCCTCCGAAATCTCAGGAAGTGTGTCTGTACATAAAGCAGACCTGGCGAGCCACGTGAAGCTGGCCATTGTGTCTTCAGGTGAAAAATGATTCCACCCTTTGTTGTTGTTTGGAGAGAGATTCACCCTTTGCTTGTTTACCTTTATTTGCAAATAGTTTGTCTTGGAAAGCAGGTTGATAGAATGGAAAGGGCACCTAATTTGGACCCAACAGGTCCTGGATGTAATTCCAACTCTGACATCTATTTGCAGTGTGACCTCGGATTAATCTACATTTGCTACCAGAGATGATTAATACCTGTTGTGTACTCCTCCCAGGTTGGAGTGAGAATAAAAGGGAAAATAAAGCTACTAAGACAATGTCGAGTATATGAAACAATGCTCAGTATGACCCACCATTTGCCCCTTAGCCTGGGAAATGCTGGCATTATTATATCCCAAACTTCTTGTAAAGCATCAGTGGGTAGGTTTTCTTGCTACAGCCCTTTTTTTGTTTATTTCTTTAATATTTTCATTGATGTATAATTTATATATGGTAGAGTACACAAATATTCAATGTACACTTTCATACCTTTTTTTCATGTGTGGACACCCATAGAACACAGGCAGGTCAAGATCTGAAAATATTTTCATCTCTCCAGAAGGTTCCTTCAGACCCCTTCCCAGTCATTACCCCCTCTCCAGAGGTAGCCACTATTCTGACTTGTACTACCATAGATTCGTTTTCTGTTCTTAAGGTTCTTATAAATGAAATCCAACAGAATGTATCCTCTTGGGTCTGGCTTCTTTCACATAGTATTGGATGTTTGAGATTCACCCACATTATTTTGTATGTCAACAGCTTGATCTTTTTCATTCTAGGATTATTTTCCATTATATGAATATACTATGGCTTATTTATCCATATTATTGTTGATGGACATGAGGGTTGTTTCCAGTTTTGAGATGCTATTAATGAGCCACCATGAACATGGTGTTCTTGTTCATATCTTTTTTGAGCTTATGTATTCATTTCTCTTAGATGCACAGGAGTAGAATAGCTGGGTCATAGGATATCTAGGTTCTCACTTTCTCCAACTCCAGGTGGACAAAAGTTCACACCTTGCAGTGTAAACCTGCAAATATGTTTAAAGAAAGAGGGAGGTAGAGAAGAATTAAATAAGAAGAGGAAAAAAAGCAGGGAACTGCTAGCCTGGCTCCTTCACCCAACCTCACCGTACATAGATACATGATTTAAACTCACATTTCACTGTAGGAGGAGCCCCTGAATTAGAGAGAGAGCTTCTTCAACACAGTTCCGAGAAAAGAATCCACAGAGGATCACTGGACCTATGTATTAGTCGCACATGAGTGACATAGTTATGTTTAAATAAATGTTTAATTTAAGGAATAAATGGCAGTTTTGTCTTACATGAAATTTAGTTTCAAACCTTCACATTTGTCTTACATCCACCTCAATGTTCTTGTCAACTCTCAGATTGCTCCATCTCATCATGGCAGATTAACTCTTAGAAATATAAAGATACGTCACAGACAAGTCAGGTTTTAAAGCCAAAGGATATACTAAATGTCATTAAAGTTGTTTCCATTTCGAAAGGAAATAAAATATATTGAGTTTTATGCAAAATAAAGCTTTCCTAAACAGGGATGATATAATGATTCCCCTTTAAATTCCCTTGGGTAGTTTGTGCCTCTTACTGCAATTTCCCATTACAGGGCAAAAATTCTTCCTCCTGAGTTAGGACAGCGAGTGCTCTGTGCTTTAGTACTAGAAAAGGAGAAAGAGGCGACCTTGAGCTGCATCACTACCTGCGCTCATCCTCCTCTGATATCAGTTCTAAGCCACACAGGTTGTTCCATTGTTGAAGCTCCTCAGGGAAAGAGGTTTATGGGACAAGGTAAGGGAGAAGAAACAGGGTCACCTAAACCTTTCAAATAAAGCTCCAAGAAATTAAGACTGGGGTTGAAAAGTGCAGTCATTTGCAACTTGTGAAATACAGTATTCTGCCTGAAAAATATCTTTTTAGTGCTGAAATAATCAATAATGCCAAAAGCCCAGTGCCAGGATTATAAGACACACACTCAGAGGACATGTTAACAATAGCACAGGGCGCTAAAAGGAATGAAGGTTCTGGTGTGCTGTTTGTTCATTCACAACCCGGCCAGCAGAAACTGGTGTACGGGACTGGACCAGGTCGCTGGTGAGTGAGAGAGATGGGAGACAAAAGAAGCCAAGAGGCTGGTCCCTGACCTCTAGGATCGAGGAGTTAAATCCCTCCCTGAATGTGCCTTTCCCACCATCTCCCTTTGGGAGGCAGCAGACTGAGGTTCAAATCTCAGGCCTGCCACCTACCAGCTCTGGGACTTTTCAAGTATTCATTTCACCACGGGATCATCATGAGGGTGAAGTCAAATACGGAAACTCAACAAACATTTGTACCTCCTCCCCTGCCCCATTCCATTTCTCTCCTCAAAGACCCTGAGCAGGTCAGCACATCATTTCTTCCCCTGGAGATGGTCTGGCCTGCTGGTACTGATGTTTCACTTCCTGAGACATGATTCTATTTAGAGAAAAATGAGATACCTCCGACTTGGGTCTACAGCAGCCTTGAAAAATTACAGAAATGAATGCAGTTTGAAAAGGGGGTTGTGCTCAAAATAGATTTTTCCCATGTGAAAAGGAAACCAGAGGAATTGGGGCTTAAATTAATTACATTATCAATCAACTTTAGTGAAAAACTATTAAAGCTGCCCCCGGTTTTCACAATATTTTGCATATAATAAATACTTGGTATAGCCAATTGTGTTGAAATGAATCATAGTGGTCATTCTAACTCTGCATGAAACATAAGCAGGGCCCAAGCCAATTTTCCTCCCCAAAACTATCCTTAACAACCAGAAGGCAATGAACCAAAGAGGATGAATCTAGAAGTCTTTGCTCCTTCGAGAATACTCAAAATGGTTTCAAACTGATTCTGTTGTGGCAAAGTGTTGATAAACTCATGTGATTGTTTCATTTTTTCATTCATTAAGCAACTGTCCATCGACCATCTAGGCCAGACCAGGCACGAGGTTTCAAATGAATTATTTGTAGCGTTCCTATCCTGGAGGACCACACTGGTCTCTGGCAAACCAGAGGCTCACAGTGACTTTCTGTAATATTGGAATGTGGAAAGAGAGACCACAGATTGGTTGCGGCATAGTGGGGAACACAGAAAAGAGGGCAATTTAGAGGAGAAAGGAATTTCTTTGAAGAGGGAAATCAATTCCAAGAAACACTGAATAGTAACATATGGGATGGGTGGTTAGGAATGTGGCATTGGGTAAGTTTTTTAACCTCTCTATGCTGCAGGGGACTCAGCTATAAAATCAGGATAATATTTACCTCATGGGTTGTCAGGATTAAGTGAGTTAAAATGGTGGTTCTCAAACTTGAGAGTGCCTCAGAATCACCTGGAAGGCTGGTTCAGCTGCAGATTGCCATGAGTCAGAGTTTCTGATTCAGTAGGTCTGTGGCAAACCTCCAGAACTTGCCTCTCAACAAACTCCCAGGTGGGCTGATGCTGGCAGGCAGGGTGCTACACCTGGAGAACCACTGAGTCAACACAAGTGAGGGGCTCAGAGCAACTCCTGGCACATGGCAAACACTGAATAAATGTGAGCTATTATTGTGAGCATCTGATCTAGGATTAAAAGGGCGAGTAGGAGTTTGTCAGGCAGAGGAATACACTCCAAGAACAAGGAGTCTCTCATCAACGACATGCTAAGGCCAGTCTGGGCTGAAGAACCAGCATGGTGCTTCTGGGATACGTTAGACATCTGGTGTAGCTGGAACATAGGACACCTCGGGGTTCAGGAGTGCAGGGTAAGCCTCTGGTAGAATATTAAAGGACAGTTTGTGAAAGCCTCTGAGTGCCGCGGAGACTTTAAGTCGTGCTTGATGAGTCCTCACATCACAGTTCTCCTCTCTCGGGTCTTAGCTCTCTGACATGACTTTGGCGACTTGAGGGCGGGCATGAGATGTTAACACATGCCAGGCGCATAGTCAACGTTCAGTAAGTGCGTGTGGACCGAATACATATTAGCAGAGTGGGTAAAATGTGTGTCAGTCATAAAGGGCAGCAACTGACTAGTTAGCAACTTCCTAACTTGGAAACACGGGCACCCCCTGAGCTTCTAGTCCAAACACAAGATTTCAAGACGGCTGAGCAACTGAAACTGCCTCCTTTCATTATTTCTTCCCAATAGAACAGAGCAAATCCACAAAGCAATTTTATCTACTGAAAAACAATCACAGCTGGGTCAGGGGAGTATACCATAAGGCCTTGGAAATTTCCTGGGGGCCAGAGGGTATGAAATCTGGACAGATTTAATCACCCTTGTTTGCAGCCGATCCTTAAATGGAGAGCTTAATCTCATTTTTATTTTCTGTAAAGAACTGTTTGGAAAGGCATCAGGGAAGTGAGCGTCAAAACCTCTCAGAGTTCAAGGGAGACCTTACTGTAAAAAAAGAAAAACGAAGAAGTGCAATACCAAGATTAGAGAATAAGCTGAACTGCTTCTAAATGTTTACTATCCTATAAATCCACCCTTCTAACATAAAAAGTGAAGTGTAAAGTAATTGTTATTCCAGTCACAGAATAACAAAAGAATTTTTATTTTTTTAAAAAATACGAAGTTTTTCAGATAAGCTATGTTAGGCTGTGTGATGAAGATAACTTACTTGTACCTTTTCTGTTCTCTGAGACTGTGTCTATGGCCTCATGAAAAGGAAGGTCAAAGATCTAAATATGGGGCCTTCATGGTCATCTGCCCCAGAATAAATGGCCTCTCTGTGCCCCTGTGGTAGGCCTTGGTGAGTACAAATGAGAAGAATTTAACTTGCCTCAGGTATTGGTCAGAGGAGGGGATGTCAAGGGCTTGTCTGGTCTGTACAGGCCAGACAATAGGTAGGCTCTGTGCTGTGTCTGTCCCGTGTGAAAATGCAGAACAAAGCAGTTAAGAGGAGCCTAACGGCCTGGCTTAGGCTCTGCCTTCACTGGGCAAGTCACCCAACCTCTCCTTACCTCAGTTTCTTCCTCTGCAAAGTGGGCATTTTACTAGTACCTATTTATAGAGTTGTTGAGAACGTTGGATGGTTAGGTCTTCAATGTCACCCATCCCGTAGGCAGTAAGGAGATGCCTTCCGACTGTGTGGCCTTACAGAACTCAACCTCTCTGGGCCTCCGCTTTCTCAGAAAATGAGCAGGTAGGATGAGTTTATCTCTGAGCACCTTCTTGTTCTTAAACTTTTTGATTCTATGACTCTGCTCTGAATGTGCTGCTTTAAAGTGGGATGAGGAATAAAGGGGTGGAAATAAGAAACAAAGACTAATGTCTCCTCCCCTCACTAATTTTGGCCGTGAATTCCTGAGCTGCTTCAGAGTTTGAACCATGCTCTGAGGACATTTTATTTACCTTGGGAATCTTGACTTGTTCATGACGGTTCGCATAGAGCAAGTGTTTATTTGTCAAACATCATTTTTTTGGTACACCAATATTGAAGCTTAATTCCTAGCACAAGATAGTTCCTGTCCCAAAGCCTTCTGTGGGGAAATTGCAGCAGTAATAACAGCCTTTATGGCTGAGTGCATAGAGAACTTGAAGGCGGGACTCCATCCTCACCAAGCCCTCAGCACCGCTGAGTTCTGGGAGTCAGTGACCCTTTGCCCTTCCCACTAGACGGGTGGCCCGGTGCAGTGGTGAGTGGCATGGGCTTCAGTCCCATTGAGCCAGACGGGGTTCCATGTCCAGCTCTGCCACTAGGGCTGTCTGGCCATCACTAAGTCATTCAGTATACCTAAGCCTCTCTTTCCTTATGATAAAGTGGGGGGATAGATAATACCCACTTCCAATATGTTGTAAAAGTTACATTTTTTGAAATGTTGGTTAGGTGCTTAACATGATATTCAGAGTAAGCACTCAATAAAAGTGAATTCTCATGATAGGCAACATAGAGAGATTAAAAATGTTAAACCACTATCACTCCTGTGATACAAATATACAAGGATAATATTCAATATGTAAGTCTCCTTACTTCTCCCTTTATTGACTGTTGCACTGATACAGTTTTAGTTTTGTGTTCAGAATAGGTCATAAACCCTCACAATTTACAAAGCCACTTCACATGCATTATCTTCCATATTCAAAACCCAAATTTCTTCACACAAGAAAAGTAACTTGCTCACAGGGCTGATGAGTGGCACAGCAGAGAAAAGAATACATTTTTCCTGACTCTCTGTTCCTTGCAGAAGACTACAACCCTTCTTTGCAGAGTTACCCAGCTTATCCATAAGCAGCCTCTCATTCTGAGCCACTTTGTGATGGCCGCTGGGCCGGTGTTAGTATCCCCACTTGTTAACACTCCCAGCAGTTGAGTGACTTTCCAAAAATCACATGACTAGTGAGGGGCTGAGACAAGACCAGAACCTGCTCCCTGTCTAGTGACACAAACAGAAATATAGTAACCCAATCAATACAAATAATAAATGATATATTCCCTTTTAAATGAGTTAGGAGGTATTGTGGGGCCCCAGAGGCAAAAGAAAATAATTGTATCTGTGTGCGTGGTACATGTATAGGTATGTGTTGGCCAGGGAAGGTTTCCCAGAAGTAATACTTGAATTGACATTTGCGGGAAAGTAGGTAGTGGAGAAACCACATGTGAGAGAACAGAAGCTCAAAATAACTTTGCCAATAAAGCAGAACATTCTGTACATCTTGAGTTCAGTGTCTTACATTTTGAGGATGTTTTCATTTACTCTTTTGATAGCTCTTTACTGAGCATCTACTACCTGTGAGGCTCTGTAAGCTTGCAGCCCCACAACCTGGTCTGTGCAGTATCTACGGGCAGTTAATGGGATGGAAGAGTAGGGGCAGCGTGTGAGCAGTCGCAGAAGGCACCAGAACAGAGAAGCCACACCCAGTGGGAGAGAGTCAGCAGAGAAGGGAGGCAAGCTGAGGAGGAGCCCTGGTCCCACAGGTGAGAGGGGGCAGAGGACGCAAGGGCAGCAGAGACTAGAAAGCAGAGGCCAAGGACTGCAGAGGCCGGTCAGGACATGGGAAGAAAAGGCAGGTGACGCAGTAACATCCCATGGAGGAGATAGAGAAGACGAGGACCGCAGCAAAGGACGGTCGGGCAGTCCCTCCTGGCTTTAAAGAGCAGTTTCAGTGAAGTGCGGGGGGAGGAAGTCAGCCCGTGGCTGGTTGAAGAGCGATGGGGAGTAAAGAAGGAAGTACTCTTGAGATCGGATGGCTTTCAGCAAGCTTGGCTAGGAAGAAAAGGGAGAGTCTGGGGGCGGCCAAGGGCAAGGGTGCAACTGCGGCAGGGCTCCTTAGGGTGTACAAGCCCTGAGGAAGCCCACGCACTGAGTATGAGAGGGGTGTAACAGCAGGGTGGTGACCCAGGGACAGAGGGGATGGGATCAGGACATGCGTGGGCAGAAGGAAGGACACTTTCTCCCCAGACAAGGGTAAGACTCTTGTTTCACTGCAAATGACAACAGCAACAGAAATTGATCACTGGCTTGCGAGGGATGCAGCCTGCTTACTAGTAATTGAAATTAATTGGCTCAATAACTGAAAAAAAAATCTATGGATGGGTCTAGTGTCAAGAATTTCATCTCTCTCCATTTCTTAGCTCTGCATTTCTCTATTTGCACTTTTAGGCAGGAGGCTGTCAAGGAGGCATTCTCCTCTCATTTGAATAAAATTGTGGGAACAAATTCTTATTAGCCAATCTGGGTCAAGTGCGCATTCCTGACCAAAAATTCCAGGTAGAGGGAAAGAAGAGCTGATTGGTTCGGCCTGAGTCACATGCCCATCTCCTGAGTTAGAGGTGGGATGAGCCCTCCTAGGACATGTGAATGGAGAGCCAAGGAGGTCTCAGGGAAAACCAGGGTGCTGTTAGCAGAAAAGTGGGGAAGGACGCTGGGCAAGGGAAATGAAACAACCAACAAACCCATATCCACTACCACTTGTGAGCAGGAGGTGAGGGTTCTTTGGATGAAGGGACAGTGAGGCAGTCCAGGCCGGTGGCCCCTGCCTGTGTGTAGGTAGGAGGCCTGCCTTGGTGATGCTCTGCAGGCTTTGCAGCCGCCTCTATGCATCTCAGCGCTTCCACCCACCCACCCCAACACCCACTCCCCATCCCCCAGAAGTGAGGGGAAATCAAAGTTGACAAGGTGCCCTGACACCACGTCAAAGAAATGCCTATCAAAGGATGGAAATAGGTCCCGGGTGGAGGTGGAAATTCCTGTGGGTGTGGTATGAGGGAAATGAAGGACACTCAACCCAGGCCAGTCTGGGAGAAGAGCTCAGGTTCATTGCTTATGAAAATAAAGGCCCAGTAAAGACTCCAGAAGCGTGAGCTAAGCCCATGAGAAGGACTGAGAAAAGTCCTGACAGAGCCAGGATTATCCTCAGTGTGTCTCCCTATTTTATAACGTGCCTCAACTCTTCTTCAGGTGGGAATGGTCGGCTGCAATAGTGCTGCATGGAGAGAGACACGGTCAGTGTGAACAGTCAGGGGACGGCCTCCAGGGAGATGCTAAGAAGGTGCCAGTGAGCATGGGGAGTTAGCCAGCCTGGCTTCCTGAACAAGGATGATGAATGCGCATGGGCGTGCAGAGAGGCTTTATCTTTAGAACACATTTCAGAAATGAAAAAGCAAACAAAGCTGATAATGAGGAAAATGGATTTGGTGGAACCAGGCTGTGGCCACAGAGCTGGGCAAGGTGAGAACTACACGCTCTTCAGAGTCTGAATGCTCAGAGCTTAGAAGGGGAGACTGCATCTGTTTGAGTCTGCCAACTGGGGCACCCCTGGTCCTGGAACAAAGGAGGCAGAGGTGGGAGTGCAGCCGCTGCTCTGAAGAGCTGCTCCCAGCCTTAGCGTCAACACAGAAGAAGGCAGATGCCTCCAGCCCAGAGTCTGGACGAGGCCCTCTGACCTCACTGACACCAGAACTCTGATTCTTGAATTTGGGCATTGAACTATAGGTGTTTGGATGCTTCTAGAAAACCTGCTCTTTCAGGTTGGCCCGTTTAATCCCCTCTCAGCCCTTGTGCGTCAGTTTAAGCCCACCCCCTCCATGAGGAGCCCTTCTCTGGGCATCCATGCTGCAGGGCTTCTTTGCCCTCCTCTGAAGTCTAGAGGCACATCGATCTTCATCACTCACACTGGGTCCTGCTTCACTCATTTCCCCTCTGCGGGTATCACCTCGTCTCCCCAGGGGAGGTCACAGAGTCCAAGAGAACATGGTCCTTGACTGGCTCATTGGATCCAGCACAGTACCCGGCAGATAGTTAGTGCTTGGTGGGATTCTCCCTTGCTTAAAGGTGGCTTGGAGCCCACAGACCAGGAGGGCCAAGCCAGCCTCAACTAAAGACAGGAGCGGAGGACTGAGCCCTGAAGGAGGAGGGCCTAGCAGAGAGAGCAGGCGTCCCCAACACCTAGAGCTGCCGGGGGGCCATCCCAGAGTCAAAGGCTGATTCGCTGACGGCTTCTGCTGGAAATGCCCAGAGCTGTGGGAGCTCCTCCTTGCAGGACCGTTCTTCCTGTGGGATTTCCAGCTAATGATTCACTAGGAAGGATTTGAGGGGGACCTGCTGATTCATTTGTTTTCACCCCTGTGAGCAGAACTCTGTGTGAGCATTCCATGGCAGTGCTGTGAGGGCAGGGAACACTCCTGCTGGGAAAAGCTGGGTTCCTGATTATTTCTGATCTGGGTTCTAGAGTCCTGTGTTAGTTCTGGGAGCCCCCCCCACCCCAGCTGTACATTCATTCAACAAATATTTACTGGGCCCTATTCCATCTGCCAGCTCTGCTCCAGGTACTAGGGCTATAGCAGAAAAAAAAAATCCAGCAAAAACCCATGTGCTCTAATGCTTACATTTGAGGGATGCAGGGTGGTCGGGAAGGCCTGCGTGGGAAGGTGACTCGGGAGCTGATGTAGCAAGTCAACCCGGCATGGTCTGGGGAAGAGTGCCAGGTAGCAGAACAGCCTGGGCAAGCGCCTGGAGTCGGACTGGGCCCAGCCCGTTCGGGGAAACCGAGGAAGTGGGGGTGGCCGCCGCAGAGGGAACCAGCCGAGAATAACAAATGAAGTCAGGGAAGCAGCAGGGGCCAGGTCCTGGAGGGCGGTGCAGGCCTTCGCCAGGCAGCAGATGGGAATTCACCAGAAGGTTCCGAGCGGAGCCATGACGTTCCTGACTTGTGTTATCCCTCTGGCTACTAAGGAGGGACAAGGTCAGAGGCCTGGAGATCGTCACGAGGCTATTGCAATGATCTAGGAGAGGGCTGTGGAAGCGGAGGTAGTGAGGAAGGATTCGGTCCTGGATGTGTTTGGAAGGTAGAGCAGACAGGACTTATGTCCAGATGGGTTGGGTGTGAGCCGTGAGATGGAGGAGGAGTCAGGACTGGGGCCGCTTGGTCTGGTCAGACAGCCAGAGCAAAATACCACAGGCTGGGTGGCTTATGAACAACAGAAATGTACTTCTCACAGCTCTGGATGCTGGAAGTCCGAGGTCAGTAAGCCAGAATGATCAGGTGAGGGCCCTCTTCCAGGTCGCAGGCTTCCCAGTGTCGCCAGGGAGGGGCGAGCTGCCCAAGGACACCAGTCTCATGAGGTCAGGCGAGCCTCAGGACCTACTCGCCTCCCAGAGCCCCCCTACGAATGCCTCACATTGGGCGTTAGGGTTTCAGCATATGAATTTGGAGGGGACACAAACGCTTAGCAATGCCAAGGTTTTAGTCTGAGCACCTGCAAGGATGTTTGCTCCAAAGCATCTTTCTGCCAAGTTCCCTTTCTATGCCTCATGATTTTGAATATGGGGGTTGCCACTGTAAGCCGGACAGCCACGACCAGTCACCCTGCAGCAAGGTGACTTTCTGCTTCCATCAGCTTGGGCCCTGCTTCACTCTTTCCCTTTCTGCAGTGTCTTCCTCCTGACCTTCATGGCCAGGGGAGAGAGCTGAAAACCTAGGTGAGCAATATGCAATGGCGTTAGTTTCCTGGCTGGTTCGGCTTACAGAGAAATACCACCATTCTCCTCCAGGGTGCCTTGACTTGGTTTGTGAATCATACATTCCATACGTGGTCGATATTTATTTTTAGAATATGCATTCCTTTTGGTACTTAGTATTCATTCGGGAAGCCCTGAAGGAGATTATGAGTCCTTCTGATTTAGACTTGAGAAGACTAAGGCCTAAGCCCTTGAAACAACACAACTACTCCTTAGAAAACCAGGAACAGATCCCACTCTCCAGGCCAAACAAAGTCCTGGAGCACCTCTATGGAGTCATGGCTAAACTGAATGAGATTGGGGATGGTGTGTAAATTCAGAGATGAATAAAATATAGACTTAGATTGAAATCTAGGAAAAAGGTGAAATAACCTCCCTTCTTTCCTTCTTTCCTTCCTTTCTTCTGCATGGCCATCCTTCCTTGTAGAAACATGTATTCCACATCAAATATTGCAGGAATCACGCAAAATGCTGGGGATACAAACACACAAAACAGAGCTGGTTCTTTCTCTTAAGCGACAAAGTCTGCTGAGGGACATTGGCCTCCAAGAAAACTGGTAACAGGAGGTGGAAAAAAAAATCAATTTTAGAAGAAAGCCAAGACTGGAAAACCATTAGACCCCTAGAAAAATAATACTTTGTGGACTGGAGACTTTGCAGTGAGGTGGTAATACCTGAAATGGTTGACTAAAGAATGGAAATTTTGGCAAAAGGTGGAAGAGCATTTTAGACTGAAGGAACAGCATGAGATCTACCCAAGCTCAAGGCTATTCTACGGAACAGCCCCAGAGGCTGACACTGAGTGGGTTTAGGAGACACTGAGGAGATGAGGAGGTGGGCCAGGGCCATGTGGGGAAGGCAGGGAGGACTCCAGTGTCTGCGAGAACAAGAACGGTCACTCACTCCTAAGGCTGGTGTCACCCTTCTCACAAGCAGCCATTCTTCCATGGCTGCCCTCCAAGGAGACACAGGGCGAAGACTGGCTATGGCAGAGCTCCTTAATGGGCTCTCTGGGGAAATTTATGGAAAGTGTCATCTAACTAAATCAATTACCAGTTTGGCCAGAAACACAAAGTGAGGAGAGGACATAGTCAGGGAAAGAGGAGCAGCTTCAGCAGGCAGGAAAGGCAGGGGAGCAGACCTAACAGGAACTCTACCTCAGTCCTTCCTGGCTCACCCTGTATCTTCTTGCCTTCAGAAAAGATGGGGAAAAGAGAGGTCCCCAAGACCCAAAGAATTACCCCCTTAGCCTCACACAGATGCTTACAGTTTCATTAAAGATTTACTCCTTTAGCTGGGAAAAATTTTTTTTTAAAAGATGAAATGCAAACTCTTTTGAAGAAGGAGTGCAGCAGGTTGAAAGTGCAGTAGATTAAGGGTCAGGAGAGCTGCCCTCATGGGCCGCTTTACCCGAGTAGCTGCGTGGCCTGAGGCACAACAGCTCGCCTCACCTGTAGTTTCCCAACCTGCCTCCCACTCCAAAATCCTGTAGAGTTTTTAAATCTGTCTTGATTTCCAGGTTCCACCCATATCCACGGAATCAGAATCTCCAGAAGCCAGATTCTGAACCTGCATTTTACAGGCTTTTTGTGGTACTCATTAATCTCTGATAAGATGCTAACTCACCATCAGCATGGTGAGGTCCTTCTGAGGTCTGTCCCCCGGGGGACAGCAGAGCTCTCAGAGAGCAGCTATGGGGCAAGCAGGGAGCAGGCACAAGTCCAAGGCTTATCTCAGCACCCTGGGCTGTGGGGGAGGGGTGACTCTGCAGCCGGATTCCTACCTTTACCTTTTTGACATTTCTTTGGGGGTTTTCATCATGGGTGGAGATGATTCCTTAAAATTCTGCTACCTGGAAACTCTTTTGTGAGTTTGAGGCCTAAGCTCCTTTGCACGGCAATTTGAATCACCTCAACCCACTTTTTGGGTGAGTAATGAATAACCACCCCAGTTTTCCAGGAATTGTCATGGCTTTAGTACCCAGTGTCCCATGTCCAAGAGTCTGTCTTGGGCAAACTGGAACAGTTGGTCACCCCATGGGCCACTTCGTGTCTTTCCAATAACGTCACTATGAATATAAACTCACCGCTCCACCCCCACCCCACTCTGATAGTTGGCAAAGTTAGATTTTAAGCTCTTTCCATGTGCTTTAGCTCAAGTCAGGAAAAAATAAACCCCCAACAGCTTCTGTTCTACAGAAAGAGGCTTACAGATTTCCGTATGCCAGCCAAAATGAAGAAGTATTCTCAGCTGGATTCCTTTGCCAGCCTGATAGGCAATGGCAGAGATGGGTGGTTTCCAACAGAGTTTTTCGCCCCTGAGCTGGTTTTGAACCTCGCAGCTCTGCCACTTGACGGTATCCAGCTTTCCAGACACTGGCAGGGGCACCACGTCTGTCACCATCAGGGGCACTTTGAGTTTTCCTGTTCTGACAAGTAGATAAGATGTCTTTTGAAGGGTGTTTGGTACTTAGGTGGTTTGTTTTCAAGATCTATGAGCCCCAGAGTAGATTTGCTCCAGAAAATATTAAATGTTGGAGACTGCTTAAAGAGTTACATTAGACTCTTATTATTCTGCAATTAAACAAACGCTGAAAATGGTAATGAAGAACTAGGTATTGAAGAACTGACAAGGTGCTTGTCAGAAGGTGGCTGAGATGCCGAGTGAGTTTAAGTTGATACAGCCCTGGCTTCACCTCTGGCTTGTAGAAAGTGACTTAGTCACTTATAAGAAATGACTAAGAAGATTATATTTAACTTCAGGAAAATACCTCTGATGAAAATACTTATTTGCCTGAATGTACTTCTACTCTGCAGCACATAGAAAAGAGGGATGCGAGGAAAGGCCAGACGGCCTTCAGCATGACACTGTCTGCCCTCCTTCAGTCCTCAAAAGGCACTAGGGCCCAGACCAAAGTCTGTTGTGAACTTGAATTAGCCCTGGAGTAATGCGTAAAGAAAAATAGAGTGCAAAAGGAAAAATCCACTTCCAGGGAGACAGAATTAGGAAGAAATGAAAATGGATGCAGTGAGTGAAAAGGAAGGTAGGGAAGTGAGGATGGTCCCAGGGGCAGGGACGGCCCAGGGCGGGGGCGGGGTCACTGGGCGCCAGGGAATATGGTTTGGGAAATGCTGGGACAGGCCTCTTGTTTTGTGTGCTTGCTCCAGTGTAAGAACTATAATAGATGCATCAAAAGAATAAATACCTAGGAATAAACCTAACCAAGTAAGTGAAGGACCTGTATCCTGAAAACTACAAGACACTCTTAAGAGAAATTAAAGAAGATACCAGTAAATGGATACCATGCTCATGGATAGGAAGAATTAATCTTGTCAAAATGGCCATCCTGCCTAAAGCAGTCTACAGATTCAATGCAATCCCTATCAAAATACCAACAGCATTCTTCAACGAGCTAGAGCAAATAGTTCTAAAATTCATATGGAATGACAAAAGACCCCGAATAGCCAAAGCAATCCTGAGAAGGAAGAATAAAGCAGGGGGGATCTTACTTCCCAACTTCAAGCTCTTCTACAAAGCCACAGTAATCAAGACAATTTGTTACTGGCACAAGAACAGACCCATAGACCAGTGGAACAGAATAGAGAGTCCAGATATTAACCCAAGCATATATGTTCAATTAATATATGATAAAGGAGCCCTGGATATACAATGGGGAAACGACAGCCTCTTCAACCGCTGGTGTTGGCAAAACTGGACAGCTACATGCAAGAGAACGAAACTGGATTATTGTTTAACCCCATACACAAAAGTAAACTCGAAATGGATCAAGGACCTGAATGTAAGTCATGAAACCATAAAACTCTTAGATGACAACATAGGCAAAAATCTCCTGAATATAAGCATGAGCAACTTCTTCCTGAACACATCTCCTCGAGCAAAGGAAACAAAAGCAAAAATGAACACATGGGATTACATCAAACTAAAAAGTTTCTGTACAGCAAAGGACACCATCAACAGAACAAAAAGGCATCCTACAGTATGGGAGAATGACAAGGGGTTAACATCCAAAATATATAAAGACCTTACATGCCTCAACACCCAAAAAGCAAATAACCTGATTAAAAAATGGGCAGAGGATATGAAGAGACAGTTCTCCAAAGAAATTCAGATGGCCAACAGACACATGAAAAGATGCTCCACATCACTAATCATCAGGGAAATGCAAATTAAAACCACAATGAGATATCACATCACACCAGTAAGGATGGCCAGCATCGAAAAGACTAAGAATAACAAATGCTGGTGAGGATGTAGAGAAAGGAGAACCCTCCTACACTGCTGGTGGGAATGTAAACTAGTTCAACTATCCTGGAAAGCAATATGGAGGTTCCTCAAAAAACTAAAAATAGAAATACCATTTGACCTGGGAATCCCACTCCTTGGAATTTACCCAAAGAATACAACTTCTCAGGTTCAAAAAGACATATGCACCCCTATGTTTATTGCAGCACTTTTTACAATAGCCAAGAAATGGAAGCAACCTAAGTGTCCATCAGTAGATGAATGGATAAAGAAGAGGTGGTACATATACAGAATG
>JAQQAC010020790.1:4282721-4330085 GCA_029783875.1 Phataginus tricuspis | reverse complement strand
ATTCTTCCTAGCCAAGAGCATGGGATGCATTTCCATTTGTTAGTGTCTTCCTTAATTTCTCCTAGGAGTGTCTTGTAGTTTTCAGAGTACAGGTCTTTCACTTCCTTCGTTAGGTTTATTCCTAGGTATTTTATTCTTTTAGGTGCAATTGTGAATGGAATTGTTTTTCTGATTTCTCTTTCTGTTAGCTCATCATTAGTGTATAGGAAAGCAACAGATTTCTGTGTGTTAATTTTATATCCTGCAACTTTGCTGAATTCAGATATTAGTTCTAGTAGTTTTGGAGTGGAGTCTTTAGGGTTTTTTATGTACAGTATCATATCATCTGCAAATAGTGACAATTTGACTTCTTCTTTACCAATCTGGATGCCTTGTATGTCTTTGTTTTGTCTGATCAGTAAGACTCTCTTATCAGTGAATGATGACCACCAACATTCTTTTTTCTTTTTTTATTTATTTTATTTTATTTATTTTACAATTTATTTTGGTATCATTAACCTACAGTTACATGTGCAATATTATGGTGATTAAACTACCCCCTTCATCAGGTCCCCCCCACCAACCCAATAACGGTCACGGTCCATCGGGGTAGTGAGATGCTATAGAGTCACTACTTGTTTTCTCTGAGTTGTACAGCCTTCCCCGTGCCCCCGCTACCTTATGTCTGCTAATCGTAATACCCCTTTTACCCTCTTATCCCTCCCTTCCCACCCATCTTCCCAGTCCCTTTCCCTTTGGTAACTATTAGTCTGTTCTTGGGTTCTGTGAGTCTGCTGCTGTTTTGTTCCTTCAGTTTTTTTATTTGTTCTTATACTCCACATATGAGTGAAATCATTTGATACTTGTCTTTTTCAGCTTGGCTTATTTCACTGAGCATAATACCCTCTAACTCCATCCATGTTGTTGCAAATGGTAGGATTTGTTTTCTTCTTATGGCTGAATAATATTCCATTGTGTATATGTACCACATCTTATTAATCCATTCATCTACTGATGGACACTTAGGTTGCTTCCATTTCTTGGCTATTGTAAATAGTGTTGCAATAAACATAGGGGTGCATCTGTCTTTTTGAAACTGGGCTACTGCATTCTTAGGGTAAATTCCTAGGAGTGGGATTCCTCGGTCAAATGGTATTTCTATTTTGAGTTTTTTGAGGAACCTCCATATTGCTTTCCACAATGGTTGAACTAAATTGCATTCCCACCAGCAGTATAGGAGGGTTCCCTTTTCTCCACATCCTCGCCAACATTTGTTGTTGGTTGTGTTTTGGATGTTGGCCATCCTCACTGGTGTGAGGTGATATCTCATTGTGGTTTTAATCTGCATTTCTCTGATGACCAGCGATGTGGAGCATCTTTTCATGTGCCTGTTGGCCATCTGAATTTCTTCTTTAGAGAAGTGTCTATTCATGTCCTCTGCCCATTTCTTAATTGGATTATTTGCTTTTTGTTTGTTAAGGTGCGTGAGTTCTTTATATATTTTGAATGTCAACCCCTTCTCAGATGCATCATTTATGAATATATTCTCCCATACTGTAGGATGTCTTTTTGTTCTACTGACGGTGTCCTTTGCTGTACAGAAGCTTTTAAGCTTGATATAGTCCCACTTGTTCATTTTGGCTTTTGTTTCCCTTGCCCAGGGTGATATGTTCGTGAAGAAGTCACTCATGTTTATGTCCAAGAGATTTTTGCCTATGTTTTTTTCTAATAGTTTTATGGTTTTATGACTTACATTCAGGTCTTTGATCCACCTTGAGTTTACCTTTGTGTATGGGGTTAGACGGTAGTCCAGTTTCATTCTCTTACATGTAGCTGTCCAGTTTTTGCAACACCAGCTGCTGAAGAGGCTGTCATCTCCCCATTGTATATCCAAGGCTCCTTTATCAAATATTAATTGGCTGTAAGTGTTTGGGTTAATGTTTGGATTTTCTATTCTGTTCCACTGGTCTGTGGGTCTGTTTTTTGTGCCAGTACCAAATTGTCTTGATTACTGTGGCTTTGTAGTAGAGTTTGAAGTCAGGGAGTGTAATTCCCCCTGTTTGATTCCTCCTTCTCAGAATTGCTTTGGCTATTTGGGGTCTTTTCTGGTTCCATATGAATTTTTGAGTTATTTGTTCCAGTTCATTGAAGAAAGCTGTTGGTAGTTTGATAGGGATTGCATTGAATCTGTAGATTGCTTTAGGTAGTATAGCCATTTTGACAATATTGATTCTTCCTAGCCAAGAGCATGGGATGCATTTCCATTTGTTAGTGTCTTCTTTAATTTCTCCTAGGAGTGTCTTGTAGTTTTCAGAGTACAGGTCTTTCACTTCCTTGGTTAGGTTTATTCCTAGGTATTTTATTCTTTTTGATGCAATTGTGAATGGAATTGTTTTTCTGATTTCTCTTCCTGTTAGTTCATCGGGCCACCAACATTCTTAAAGCAAATGCGAGACCCCAAAGGGAAGGTGAATCTTGGAGGTCAAGAGTCAGGGCCACAGAGCCCAGCTTTCCTTCCAGGTCAAGCCGCCGTCCTCTGCTGACCTTGGAGAATCTGAGCTTGATTTTTTTTTTTTTAAGAAAGTCAGCCTGCTGCTCCAACGATATCCATGAAACTACAAATTCTTCTTCCTAAAATCGAAATGTTTTATGTGTTCTAAGAGATTGGCTGGGGCTAGGTGCTGGCTTTGTGGGTGGCTGGTGCAGGGCTGAGGTCTCAGGGGTCTAAGCCGGGGAGCTGGGTGAGTAGGAAAGCAGCTCAGGGCAGGAAAAGCCAGGATGTGAATCTAGGGATTGCCTGAGGCTGAGCTAGTGGAGCCGAATGTGGTGCTCGAATCCCAGCACAGTTAAGATGAGACAAGCGTAAAGGTTAGAACCCAGGTGCGCTGGGGATGGAATGGAGACCAAGAACAAGTGGGGGGTGAGGCAGGGCCTTCAGGATGGCCCCATGTTCTCGTGGATGCAGACTCCTGCCTTTTAATCCAGTGTATAGTGTTTTTACAGCAGCTAGGATGTAAAAACACTTTTTATGGCTGTATATAGTCCATCATATAACAGTATAAGCTCCCTAACCATTTCCCTATTGTGAGATTGCCATAATTTTTAAGATGGATTCTCATTTTTCCATCTATTTTTAAATTAAAAGGAAAATTACTAGACAGATCCAGATTCACCAGTGTAGGAAGAAAAACATGGATGTTTCACTATTAACAGTAGAGCTATATTTAAGAAGTAGGGGAGAGATGGGATTAAAGAAGTAGGGAAAATCTGGAAGCCATTAGGGTGAATCAGTGTTTTAGACACCAAGCAACTCTGATCCCTGAAAAAGGTAGTGAATGAATAGGCAAGATCTTTGAGAGGTGTGCAAAATATGGACTTGTTTTTCCATCTAAAGCATTATAGATGGAAAAAAAGAGATTTTCCTTAGTGAAGAATAAAGTCAGAACTGAACTAGATGATGTAGATTCACCTTCGATCTGTTATTATATTTTTTAAAATTTGCTCTAAATGCAGGTTCCATTTGTTAATTTTAAAAGCATTTGCGTGCTGTTTATACTAAGCTTTTCTTTTGTAGAAAAGGCATAAGTGACTTATGATCTCTGCTGCCTGCACCTGGGAAAAGTCTAGTCAGTTTGCTCATGAAGCCCCAGGGAGACATCACCCATGACCTGGTAACTGAAATGCAGGTATGGGAACAAGGGCTAGAACCCCGCAAGCCAGGAAAAAGCACTGGAGGTAGGACCTTGCTTCCAGAGTGAATCCTGTCTAAACAAATTTTTGCTTCTGGAATAAGATTTGTTGTAAGGCAATCAACGGGAACTGGGAGTGGAACTTGGGTTCAGAGCTCCTGGAAGGTCAGGAAGATGCAAAGGCCCAGCACTGAGGCTGTGAGAACCCTTTCAAAGGGCAAAAAGCCCTGTGGCTCGGGCCAAGAGTGGTCCAGCCAGGACATCCTGCTTCTCCCAGTCTGGTTCCGGCATTAAGCCTTAGATATCCTCATAGCATTCCAACACCATGTGTCCCAGTACTTGGCAATTTTGCACTGGTTCTCTTCCGTCTTCCTTTCTGGGCTGTTCTAGAACAGCCATTAACCCAAACAGCACCCTGTGGTGCAAGGGTGACTTACCTAATACACATGTGAGTGAGGAGCCTTGAGAACAATTACGCTCATTCATTCTTCCCAGCAGCAGCCCAGAGCACGAGTGCATCTCACATCCCGTGCACAGCTCCCATCGTCTCCAGCATCCACACACCTGCTGCCCGCAAACCCTTGACACGCTCACAAGAATTGAGCACTTAGTGACCAAGCTCCAGGCACACCAGCCTCGACCATTGGCAAGTCTGTCCTTTCCCGTCGAGGGGATTTAATGATTAAGAATATCTTGGAAAGTGAGAGACTGGGGCTGGTCTGCTGGGGTGTTCCCTGGCCCCCGCAGATGCTTCGTGGCAGCCCATAGTGACATGTCTAAGTCAGATTGTGACCTGGCACTGCAGCAAAGGAACTGGACCTGGTTGCCCAGCAGTCCCCACACAGCAGCTGGGCTTTGTAAGTTCTCCCTATACACCCCTCATTTGGCGCAGAAAACTCCCCTCTTCTTTCCTACGCCTGGACACAGATGAATGCAGCCAGCCGGGTCCTGTATCGCTGCAGGGAAAGAAGACAGTCCAAGGCCTCGCAGCTTCTCTCTCTGCAAGGCTTCCCAGCACTGCCAGCTCCTGCAGCTCCTCACCTTGCCACGACCTTGGCTCCTTTTGCTTCCTGGGCCCTTCTGCCATCACCCCAGCAAGAGGCCCGTCAGGGGAATGGGCAGGTCTGGCTCTCCCCGCTGCTCCCGCCCCTGCAGCCTCTGACACCACGGTATTGTTGAGGCCCCGTGCCCCCTCCCCAGGTCCTATGAATAGGAAAACGGCTAGTTATTGCAGTCATTCTGCAAGTGTGGTCCCAGACCTGCAGTATCTGTGTCACCTGGGAATTTGCAAGAAAGGCAAACTCTCAGGTCCCAACCCAGACCTGCTGAATCAGAAATACTGGGACTGGAGCGCAGCCTGCTGTGTTTAGCAAGCCTGCCAGGTGATTTGGATATGTGCCAAAGTTTGACAAATTTGCCTTTCTAACCACTTTCCAGATAATGCTGGTGTGGCTGATCTAAGGGCCACGCTTTGAGAGCCTCCATTGAGGGCTGTGGGGAAACCATTACTCTGCACCAGGGTTCGGCAAACTACAGCTGGTGGTCCAAATCCAGCTCACTGTCTGTTTTGTAAATAAGACTTTATTGGAACATAGCCATGCCCATAATTTACACATCGTTTCTGACTCTTCGCATGCTACAGTGCGGGGTTGAATAGTTGTGACCGACACCATATGGCCTGCAAAGCTGAAAATACTTCTTGAAAAAGGTTGTTGACCCCTGAGCTACACAGACATACCTTCTTCGGGACAAACTACGTGGCGCCTTACCAAATGGAGTAAAGACAGAGAAGACAGTAACAACACAATGGGGACCTGCGCACTTGCATATTTTTTCAGTCTAGAAATGCAAGGGCTTTCCCCAGACCTGAGAAAGCAGCTCTCGGTGAGACCTGAAGTCTCTGGCAGAGGCTGTTGCTGACAACTGACAGGGGTGGCCCAGGACTGAGAGCAGTGCCGAGGGCAGAGTTGCAGTTGCATGGGAATGGAGAGGCAAGGATGCCAGGCTGTCAGTGGTGTATAGAGAGACAAATTTTTAGTAGTCTAAGCATTCCTTGACTTAAAAGAAGCCCCAACAGATTTTTAAAGGCAACATGCTCATAACTCTTTCAGATCGACATGTCCGTAAAATGAAAGGTGGTTGTATCTTCAGGGCCTAGACTAGCATCTGGCAGATGAGCAACAGACAAGTATTTGATGCAGGAACTAATTGTCCCCCAAAACAATTAAAAAAAGATTCTACTTAGAATTTGTGTCCCATTGTAAAAAGGAGGTTTCAAACCGAACTGATTCAGTAGTCTCTTGCCCTGGAAAGACACTCTTGTATTTCCAGACTCATGGTTTTCATTCATTTGCTCATTTCTGGCCCTTAGGCCTTGTATTTCCAGCCTTACTGTACTGGTTTGGTCAACATAATACTGAATATAATCATAACGATGGGCACGTTTTCTTATTCCCGAGCTGAAAGGGAAAACGTTCAACATTTCAGCAATAAGTATGATATTTGCTATCGGATTTTAGAGATGCCTTTTATCAGATTACGGAAGTTCCCTTTTATTCCTAGTTTGCCAAGTTATTTTTTAAAATCATGTATGGATGATAACAGAAGCAAGTAATTCTGCCTTCATCTATTGAAATGATCAGAGGGTTTTTCTCTTGTATTATCAAATGTTAAGCCATTCTTACATTTCTGATATGAGTTCAACTGGGTCATGATATATTATTCTTTCCATATTTTGCTGGACTTAATTTGTTAGTATTTTCCTTAGGATCTTGGCATTGTGTTCATGAGTGAGGTTGGCCAGTAATTTTCCGTTCTCCTGGTGTCCTTGTCCAGTAATTGATATCAGTGTTATGTTGGCCTCATAAGATGATGTAGGAATGTTGGTTGTTGTTTTTTTTTCTATTTTCTATAGGACGTTTGTGTAGGATGGGTGTGATTTTTCCCTCCAGTTTTTGCTCGAATTCACTAATGGGGCCATCTAGCCTGGAGTTTTCTTCTGCTTTCCAGGTGTTAAACAAGCACCACATCATATTATTCAAGTTTCAGGGCTTAAGAGGACTCAGAGCTGGGGTGCATTCTCTTCAAAGACCAGTATATCCCGAGCTCGCCCATACTTCTGGGTTGGCTCGTAGGGACCCAAACCAAGGCGGGGGAGTGCACCAAGGCTTCCACCATCATCCAGGCCTCCCACTCTGTCCTCCAGCCCAGGAAGGATGCCTAACATGTCGTTCAGCTTGTCAGCCTTTGCCCCTGGTGGTCAGCAGAAGCCCCCTGGAAGCAGAGCAGTCCCCAAGTCCAAGCTCACTGCTCTGGGTTTCCAGTTTCTCCCAGGTCCTGGTTCAGTAATTCCACACTGACCTGTTACCTTTCCGATGCCTTCAAACATGTGCTTTCACTCTGAACAGCTTTTTAATTCTCTTCAGTTGGATAGCTTTTCTGAACTACCTAGTCCACTATTACCAGACAGCAGTTTGCTTTTTTTCTTCCTCAAATAAAAAGGAAACCAGAATCTGTTTACCTAAGTAAAGCATTTCAAAGTAATCATTTCTGGTGGCCCACCTACTTATGCCAAATATGCTACCAAGAAACTCTTTGGTTCTCTTCATTAGCATCATTCTCAGGGCCAGGCTTGATCTACACCCACTTATTCAAGTCAATTCAAAATGTATTCTTGAGTTCCTACTAGCACCAGAGACTCCATGCAGGGTAATACGATACATAGCTGAATAACAGAGGAGTCAGAAGCTACTGTGGATACAGGAATCTAGACAGAAAAATTACAGGAAATGCAGGTACCATTATAGAGACGGGAACCGGGGTTATTTGCATGGACAGGAAAAATAGCACGCTGATTCTGCTTGGAATGGCTAGCTAATAGGTCATATTTTAGTCTGGGCTCTAAAAAGGAAGTTTAGCAGTAAAGAAAAGGAGACATGGTCATTTCAGGGAGCAGGAACAGCAGGTGCAAAGAGAAAACAGGAACAAGTTGAGAGGCAACGTGGTCTGCTAAGGAAGAGGTCAACATAGGCTTGTGAAAACACTGGCTCTGATAGCTCACCTGGTCAGGTTACTCAACCTTCTAAGGCTCAATTACCACTTCTGTAAAATAGGGCTAATGATATTTTCTACCTCTTCAGACAGTTTAATTCAATGACACATCACCTGTACAGTGCACACAACAACATTTAGTGCCTAGCAACCACTCAATAAATTATTGGAGTATATGATGTAGGGGAAGAGGAGGGTGAGGAATAGGGAAAGCAGGTTTTTTATCATTAATTCTAACTGGCTATTAAAAAATAGAGCACAACTAAGAATATTCAAAAAATAACGTCAGGGTTAGAAGGACATGGAAAGGAGTTGGCGCATTCCCTCCAAAGAGAAATTCCAGTTTGCACAAGGCAGGATTATGGGAATTTGTGTTAAGACTCCCAAGGAGACTGCTTTGAAGGAGATGACATTGATATGGATGGACAGGGTTGAATTTTTATTTATTTTTTTTTTAAATCTTAATAAAATATTTTATTTAACCCAATGTTATCAAAAAAATTGTCATTTCAACCTGTAATCAGTATAAAAACTATTAAGGAGATCCATACTCTTCTTTTATACTAAGTCTTTTAAATTTGGTATCTATTTTGTCACTTTGGAGAAGCCACATTTCAGATGGTCCCTAGACACGTGTGGCTAGCGGCTGTCACATCCCACTGGGGTGCACAGACTCCTAGGCTTTTAAATGCCTATTTTCTAATTAACCTACTTAAAACTACACTGTTGCTTCACTCTTAGACTAGAATGATGGTGTAAGTGTACGCCCAGGTTGCATGTAGAATTCTGTAGGGAACGTTATGACATGCTTTCCCCCAGTGTAATGGGCCTGGGTTGCTGTGGCTATTGTCAGGGCTGATTTTCTTAGGAGGCCCTACGGTTACCTCAGAGTAGTTTATCTGCCACGATGACTGGAATTTATTTCTAATAAAACTGCTTTATGATCTCTCTGGCGTGTCTGCCCCTCAGACACATCCCATTCCCTGGAGCAGCCCCACACCCTATTGTCTCCACTTCCGCACCTTCGCCGTCTCACCCCCTTGCCAGGGATGCGTCCTTCTCCCCTGGGGCTCAGCTCTCACCTTACCGCCAGGTCCCACCTCCTCTGTGGGCCCTCCTCTTAGTAACCCAGCCTCCGCTCCCTTTCTCAGGGCCCTGGCAGCCACACCCTGTACCCAAGCACTTTATTTCCTCTGCTTTGCTTTTCTGTAATAATTGTTCCACACCACTATTTGTTCTTGTCAACCCGTAAGGCAGATATTTTCATTGCGGATCTAGCTTCCCATCTTTGCATGGTGCAGCAGAGGACACGCACTCTGTTCTCAATAGATGCTCATGTATTAATAATAGCCAATGTGTGGCAGAGTGAGTGGTGGGGTCTTCTTTCTGCCTCTATTCCTGCAGTCAAGGAAGAACTGAAGGTAGGATGTGCAAAAGGACATAGCTCAGTGTAGTTAAGGAATATGTGAGTAGTCTACTCATCTGCACAAATTGGAACCAGACTTATATTTCCAAGCTGAAAATGGTTACCACACCAATGCCAGGTAGAAGATACTAAAGAGGAAAGGCTTTTTCTTATCGTTAGTCTTTTTCTTTCACTGGCTGGGAGCAGCCCCAAAGCTTAGGGAAAGACGCAAGCTCGGGAATTGGATAGCGGGCTTGAGGCCAGACTCCATCCCTCCCTCCATTTCTTCTTTACCAAATGAGTTAAGCTCTGGAGTGTCAATTAGATATCCATGAGACACTACTTACCCTGCCCACTTAAAATCAGAATAATAAATACAGTGGATTCAAATGAGACAGTTGTATACATATGCACAGTTGCTGTCTTTACAGAGGCAGGATTTGGCTTATGCTGGGGGAGACAAACTTGGAAATAAGCACTCCATTTTTATTAGCTCCACCATCTCTCCCAGAATCTTCTAGAGTGGAATTCAGCAGTAGTGAGGGAGCTAGAACAAGACCAATACTGATTCTGCCATGTTCTAAAAATGCGTTCACAGGAGTGAAACCTATCTCCAAAGGCAGGGCCAGTAGGGGCGGGGGTGGGTGGGCTGAGACAGGAAGAAAAAGCTCCGGAGATCTTTTTGCCCTTGGGGACATCGCACAATGTTGATCCTGGGTGGAGGAGGAGGGAGAAACCTCTTCAGCTGACTTATGCAAGGGAGGGAGCTGCTTCACGCCACTTGTCAACTTTCTACAGTTACTGAGCATGGTGAAGACACGCTCTGTGAGGCTGGAAAGGAAAGGAAAGAAAAGGCTGTCTGAGGCCAAATCACAGAGGAGTTTAGCACATTTGCCTCCGATAGATGCTGTTAAGTTTCTTCAGCCCCCGAGTCAGCCCTCAGCTCGGCATTCCAAGGATCGTCTCTGTGCGATCTTCGTAACTACCAATTACCTCCCAGCTTTTGCATATTCTTGTTTACAGGCTTTATTCTGGTCTCTTCCAGTCCAAGAAGGACCGCAGGGGGAGTCCCACTCCAGTGTTCAGTGAAACTTGGAAATAGCCCAAGACATAAATGAGCATAATAATTACATGTCAATCATCCAGAGTTATTGAAAGCTGCTCACTGCAAACATTGAAATATTCTTAAATAACTGAAGTCAGTGACTTGTGAGCTGTTTTACATGCAAGCTATCGTTAGTATTCTGCCATTCTATTTCATATAACATTCGGTTGTAAAGTAGAACTTTCCCAAATTCGTTGTCTTCAGTTTCTTTGTTCAAAATGTCAAAGTAATGGACTTGCACTCTTTAATCCGAAGAGCGCCGTGGCCGTTCTTGCCAAGTACAAATGCTCGCCATACACAGGCCAGTTTTCATTTATCAAGACAAACGCCTTGGTCTTCTCTTGTGTGCTTAACCAATACGTTTCTAGCCACATTGTACTCACAGTCTCAAAACAGGGTGTTTAGATTTGTGCAGGCCGTTGGTTCCAACCATTTTCAAAATGATGCTAGAATTGCAATTCTTACAGTTTTCATTTTCTCTTAAGACAACAATAGATTGTGGATTTGAGGTAAATGTTCCCAAAGCAGAGTGTTTCATTTTAGGTAGCTCTCCATTTCCAGCTTTAAATGTGTGTCTTGCCAATGTTGTGCACGGGTGTCTATGAGAGCAGACAGGAGGGGACATGCTTAGGACTCTAAGGACGTGGCTGCGTGAGGCACTAAGGACAAGAAGCCTTCTTCCTTACTGCTTTCTACCTTATCACCAGATGCAGGAAACAGCCGCCCAGTCCTAGCTAAACAGTCACAGGGAACACAATGATTATTACTTTGAAGAGTAAGGACAATGTGCCAATGACCGGTAATGGGAGGTTAAACAAGACAGTGAACCCAGAAGATTCTGGTGCGACTGTCTGGCTATATAGATCTTGTTTTAGATGACTTTGAAAGCTGAAGAATGTTCCCATTTGGACAGGGCTGGTTTGTTTTTCTTCTCTGAAGAGAGCTCTAATCATCCTAATGTGTTTATTGGCCCTAGATAATTTTTCATGCATAGCTAGCACTAATCTTGCTGTTTGCAGGCAAGTGGAGTTAAGTCAGATGGACCTACTGCAAAATGTAGACTATGCAGATTCTAGAAGGGAGTCAGAAACTCTCTTTTGTTTAATTTTGTAAAAAATAAAGCCCACAAAACTATGAAATTCAAATTCAAAATATAAATATTGAACAGGGCAGCCACTTTCATTCCCCTATACTTAAAATTCATCTTTTCTACCAGAGCAAGGCAAACATCTCTCACCAAGGTCTGCTAATATGTGACCTCATTTGCCAAGGAGCTCAGTCACAACACATCATGATCGATCAACCAGATGAAATGTTCACTATTCCTACTCATTCCTCTCTGCCTTTCCACCAATCACAGGACAAAAAGAACATTCTAGAGGGATCTACAGCTTTCTGGCAAATACACAATTCAAAAAAACATATGATTTCCACAGCCCCAAGTTTTCTGGGTAAGCCTTATCTGTCTAAGTATATAGTTCACAGAAATATTCATTTTTCAACATTTTCAATGACAAGTAATTATTCTAAAAGTGGAGGTGGACAGCAGCCATGTAATCACTCAGGAAGTTTACCCAAGTGGCATGGGGACTGGGGTGCCTGAGGTTCTTGGGGACTCTGTTTATAGTGGCCCTGGTATTCTCAGAACCACCTACTTCAATTCAGATTCCTTTCATCTTAATTAGGACAGGCGATGTAATGACACAAACACATATGGTAGAATTATAAAACATTTGGGATGACTGCTGGCTGCTGATAGTGGTATTTACTAGAATATATTGATTCATGCATGTAAAAACATTGTGCTGAGGAGTAGGAATCGCCACTGTGCCTTGAAGCAGTAGAAGTAATACACTCTGGCAACCAGAAACCGAGGTGGGGGATGAGAAGCTCGGCCTCATTTTACAAGGCGCTTGAGAGCTGTGTGACTCGAAGGCAGAGGCGGGCAGGGTTGCGGGGATCCTCACTCGAACACTGCTGGCTGAAAGACCTTGCCTCGGTCACTGAAACTTTCTGTGACTCAGTGTTCTCCTCCAAAAAATAGCTCTGTGTTATTGTTTATATGGAGTAAATGCGGAAATGTAATGGCAAGAGCTCGGCCCAGGTTCTCCGTCAAGAGAACGTCCCTCCGAGGACCTGGGCGCCTACCGTGCAGATCCGAGTCTCTGCTCTGCAAACTTCTGTGCTGTCCATATGTTTAGTTTACACTAACTTGAAGAAAGACCTGGGGAACAGTTCATATTGGGAACCAAGCTGCCTTTGTAAAGAAATGGGATTATTGAAGTTTCCAAGTCTCTGTCTTCTGTTTTATAACAATGCTCCTTGCTTCCTGGAAAACTGTAATGGCTTCGCTCTTGACAGCTATACGATGACAGCTGCACTTCCTTCCCATTTCCTTTCACAGGGACATTAAAAACACTTTCCTTTGGTTATTAAGAATGCCGCTGCACAAGAACAACAACCTCGATGCTCAGAGACCTGTCCTCCTGCAGTAAGAGGGGTGCTCTTCCTTCTCCATCTCCATCCTGCTCATTTCCTGCCTCTGTCCTGGCCTTTGAGAACCAATACTACGTTCCGTGTGTGTGTGTGTGTGACTGTGTGTGTCTGTGTGTGTGTACCTGGGGAAAAACAGCTGCTCCGCGTACATTTATGTAATACGTCTTTCCAGTTCCCTAAGCAGAACGTAAGCCCTTTGAAAACAAGACCTTTAATGTGCGGCTTTGTACCATAGCAGGGATCTCCAAACTGCTTTCATTGTGTGCCTTAATCGGGAAAACTGGGCACTTCCAAGAGATGATTATTTTTAAAATATAATGTGCTATTGTTATTATGTATCTATTGTGCTAATATTATAGAAATGATCAAATATACCCAAAAGTAGAAATTTTAAAAAGAAGAGATTAAGAATAAAAATATGAATACTTTCCATTTTTCTTCCCATACCACAGTGGGCTGTCTTGTGCGGTATGTACATTCATTTTAGAGGCTGCTGTCCCAGAGCACTGAGAAATGGGCCAGTTTATTTTAGGACCAAGCCATCACACTGGTCAGCCAGGAGCAGATGCAAATTCTGGGTTTCTTTTTTCTTTGCTCCGGTCTCCTGCCCACCACGCTGTCTCTCTTCAGTGCCTCCCTTCCTCATACACATTGGCTCTACAAGATATCTGGGGGAACATTTGGCCGACTAATTCCTTACTGAGCTTGTACTCCTGTTTTACATGATTATTTTCCTGGATGTTAAAGGTACACCAGCAGCCTGCATTTTCTCCTCTTGCTGATAAATATAAGAAGCGCCTGGAGGCCGCTTCTTTGCAAGGATCCCACAGTCTGCCTGGCGTGTCAGTGGCATTAGGTTTGCCGTATGGAAGGGCTGCCCACAGAAATCATGTGAGAAGTTCTTTGCAGAAACAATCCGGCTTTTCATTTCAGGATACAGATGGCAGTGTGGCAAGAGGTGGTGGGGCTAGGCTGGGTATGTGTGACAGTAGACCCTGGGCCATCTTGTAGCTTTTCAGGGAGCCCACTCAACAGCTCTCTTGCCACACATGTGTTCTGAGGCCCTATTGCAGGCTGAGACAAGGTTGTTCTCTTCAGGGAGTTTGCAGTCTTCCTGTGAAGACAAAACACAGAAGAGAAACTTAAACTATGCTGCAAGCAGCTGGTAATGACAGGACATGGCAACGTCATCCAGAGGGAGATTGGCGTGTCCTGCCAACACAGCCTAAGAGACCCTGACTGCCTATGAGATGCCCAAACTGACTCAGGATGGAAACTCACAGTTTTCACAACCCTTCCAGTGGTGCCAGAAGCCATTCTTGATAAATGGAATCTGCCTGGAAAGGGCAGACCACAGAGTAAAATTAAAGAGGTGGGCAGGTCTTTTCACTGGGAGTATTTTCCATCACTAAAAGCAGAAAAATAAAAATCATTCAATTGTAAAACAGTCTGCATTAATCCACTTCAGAAGCAACATCATATTATTGCACCATCTTCTCAACCATAAATCTTCCTTCTGGCTTTTGACCTCCGTTATCCAGCTCAATTACCATCATTGCCTGTCATTGTCTACATCCTAAAGAGGCAACCCCACGTTCCTCATGCACCTATGCTGTGAGGGGGGATCCTCTGTGGTGGCCACAGTTCTATGCACCTGAGAGTCAAGATGAATCCACAATTAATCATTCATGTGAGTCCCAAACGTGAGATTTGCACTTGCTTTCAATGCCCCCTAGGGAGGAAAATAAGTTGTCAGTGACATAGAAAGGATAAGAAAAGATTACAAAGGTTTAATGTTAATGCTAAAAAATGTTTAAATATCCTGAGGATGTCTCCTGGGTTAGTCTCCCTTCATTCACCAAACACACAAGCAATGCTTTTAGAGCCTGTAAAACTCTGCAGTCTGCAAAGAGAACAGCTGGTGTACCCCAGCCTCTCACAGACCTCTTCTCAATCAAAGGTAGCTGCTCTAGCTTAGATTCTGATACTTCTTTAAACTACTGAAATCACCTCCTAATTGATCTCCCTCCCTCCAATCACTCCCTCCTCCAATCCATCCACCCTGCTGTCAGTATCTTTATGAAAGGCAAACTGGATAGTTTATCCTTGCTTAAATACTCTGATAGTGCAACATCACCCACAGGTGACCTTCCAAATTAATTAACCATGGCATTCAAGCTCTTCTCACTCCAGTCCCAGGTGACCTTTCTAGCCCTGTTTCAAGATACCCAGCCCTACTCTGCCCCACTGTTCTTCTGTGAACCACACCATATACCTTCTCGTTTAGGTGTCTCTCCACTCAGACTGGTTCCTCTGAGTGGAACACCTTCCACTGCTTCTTCATCTGGTGAACACCTCCTCTCTCCCTAAGTTTTAGCTCAGATCCTTCTTTCCTGGGAAGCCTCTTTCAAATGCCACCAAGCAGAGGTCCTCACCCACTTCTCTGCTCCCAGTCCACCTCCCACATGGCTCTGCTGTATATGATCGTTGTCATGGACTCTGATCCTTGTCTGCTTACTTCCTGCTTGCCTTTCAACCTCAGAACCTGAGAGAGCGACAGCGACATCCAAGGGCTACTCAATAAACCCTCCATGAATGACTGTACAAAAGAACTTACTGATCTTTAATTTCCTAATAAAGAAATATCCTTTCCAAGGGGTCTTTATAATTCTTATTTGTAGGTGGCCCAATCCCCAGGTCTGGACATGGAGGACCTCTGTCTTGCCTGAGGGTTTCAGCCCCAGGAAAGTTCACTATGGATTCAGTGAGACCAAGAAATGACAACAGAATGTTCTTGGTGTAAAAAGGTTTATACCCAGCTTTATTCTCCCAGCAGTAGGTCCAGCACTAATATCGCATCTGCATCCAGAAGCCTGCAGGTCTGTAATCCACCTCCATCTCTGCCCCCACCCAGAGCACTGGGTGGAGCTCTTTATATGGTGACTCAGTTAATAGTAGCTCATTGCCTATTGGTGGGGAGGCAGTAGCCTAGCAGCAGGCCAATTACATCATCAAGTTGTTTAGGGTCTGGTGAGGATCCTGGCCATAGGAAACTTCCGTTTTTCCCATAGCCTCAGACTCAGCCGCAACGTCTTTATAAACATCTTAAGCCAAATTATAGGACCTTCTGTGAATAAGCAGAACCTCAAGGTGAAATAGAATATGAACAGAAACCATATTCAGAGAGTATCCTTCAGTGCTAACTCTTCTTCCCGACCACAGATATGGACATTTTTAGCTGTTAGTTCTGCTTTATGCACATGTGTATGTATAAACCACATAAATCCTAGGAACCAGCTGCAAGTTGGATTTCACCAGCAGCTGTGCATCTGATGTTCTATGATTGGACCAGCCCTCAACACTGAAATGTACCCTAATGAGTCACTGAGTTGAGTCTTGATTGTCTTTCTTCCTTTCTATTTTTATAGGGAGGCAATAAAATCTAAGGGTGCTTTAGCTAATGGTTGCATCTTGGTGCTGAAATGAGGCTGCTTTGACCATCAATGTCCAAGTTCACTTATTCAATCCACAGAAAAGCCACCGGGAGGGTGTGAGTCCAGATTTCTATTCTCTTTGTCTAACAATTAGCACCTACTCTCCCTTCAGCTCACTATTCACCAAGGTCCCAGCCACCCGATGGGCCTGCATTTTTTGCAGAGCAGCAGCAAAGGCATCCAGCCAGCTTTTCGAAGTTCTCTCTCCAAAATGAGCCAAATTAAACTTAAAGCTCATTCCAGAACATGTTCCTCTCTGCATTAGTAAAAGAATGACTGTTTGGCAAGGCACTATTAAGGAAAAGGGCAGAGTCTCTCCAAATATTTTCAATTTTTTTTTTTTACACTAGTTAGAAAAGTGTTTGGAAAAGCAAATTGCAGTTTGGCTTTAAAAAAAAGAAAAGAAATAGTGTTGTGGGTGGGAACATGTTAAGAAATGCAATAATCATAGTGTTTCATAATCCCTTGAGACCAATATTAAGTACTACCAGAATCTTAATATCTCTAAATATAGAAATAATGTATTTACAAGTTAATCTAAGGGATATATTTTTCTGTTCACTGAGAGAAAAGAAATGGGTCTGTTCCCAAACTTCATATAAGCTCTCTTCATAAACATATGCTTTTGACCTACAAATATTTTCACTGAAAACATTTATTTTAGGGAATTTTGTTGTCATTATTATCAAACTGCCTACAGTTAAAGAAATAGGTTCTCCATAGTTGAATCCACATTTTTCTACTAACCACTATTTTAACGATAAATCTAGAGTGCATTTTCTTCTCCCTCTGTGGAACAGATGAAGCAGTGATATGTAACTATTCAAAATGTATTTTGTTCAACAGATAAAGATTGGGACACTGGGATTTCCTTATCCAAGTACTATCAATAGACGCTATAATCTATTAGCTTGCCTCTGGCAGTAGCCTATGTAAAGTGCCATAAAGAAAGACTAAATTCTTGTAATATTTGAGAACCAGCATGTAACATGATACCATGAGGGGACATAGCACTGTCCTAGGCTCAGTAGACAACAAAGATGACTCTCTAAATTCCTTGGTTGTTTTTTTCCCTCTTTGTTATGGTAACTATAGCTGTGAATATATTTCAGTAAGTGTTTTAATATTTTTGCAGGAATATACTCGATAGTTCAGGGTTTTCTTGTTCTTTTTTGTGATGTGAGGTTAGATTCTCCATTCAACAAACTTTTGTTGAGGGTCTCCCCTGACTCTGGAATGCGTTCATCTCTGAGGATTTAAGTGTAGATGGGATGTTATTTGCCCCTACTACTTAGATGTGGTGGTGGTAGGGGAAAGGCATTTCTTTGTTTCCTATAAATGGTCCTCTTTTTCTCTGATTCTTCCTTCTTGCCAAGGCAGGTGAGGGGGCACTTAAGATAGTCCATTCCAAGTGAATTCTGTCTCTTCTGGTTGAAAAGGTCAAAGACTCCATCTGAGATCTCTCTCCTCTCCTTTGTCCTTCTTCCCAAAATAGTGTCGGTGAGTGGGAGGGAGCTTAGAGAACTTCAGGCCCCTGTTCTGTCCTGCTCTGCTGGCCACACAGGTTAGTGTGAAGCTTCCTACCAGGATGTGAATTCTCCTTGACACAAGCCAAGTACGCGGCCTGAGATTCCCACAAACCTCTGTTTATCTCTAGTCCCTCCTTACCCTCTGGTGGGCAGCAGTGGGGAGATAGGGGAGGTGCTGGACTTGGACACTCACTTCTGACTATTTATTTTCCTCTCTTCCTCCCTCCAGCTGAAGGGGATTCTATTTTCCTTTCAGTCTGTCGTTCAAAGTCACATAGTTAGCAACTGGGTTAGATTAGGGTGACCACATAATATCTCATCCAAAGTAGGATATTTTTGGAAGTAAAAGGTGGGAAGGTGGCGGGAAGGGGTGATGTCCATGAATAATTGTGCGCCAAGCAACAGGTGTCATCAGAGCCTGAGAGCCTGATCTGGGTTAACCTAGATTTGTGGGCTCTAGTTGAATTGGACCAAAATTGATGTATTTCACTTCCAGGTTTAGGATTCTTTGCTCTATGTTACAACAGCTCTTCTTAAATATTGCATGGAAATACAGCAAGAGCTCTCCCAGTAAGGACTTTGTGTAGAGTGGAATTCTTAAAGACAATATAGGAGTTTGGTAACATACCCAAGAGTTTGATAATACAAGTAGCCATTGGCTGAACTCTACAATGCAGTCATCTCGGCAGCTTCTTATGTATTATAACCATAGGAAGAAAGACACAAACAAAAGCGGGTAGCAGCACGAGGGGGTTTTGGTCTGTGATACATTGTCGAAACCTACATGGTGGGTTGGTGGGTTGGTTGGTCAGTTGATTCATGTTGTGGTCATTGTTATTTGCAGCATTTGGATCCATTCAGTGTTAATTCAAGGAGTCAATATATCCACTCATGTCTTAATATATATGAAAGTCAAGGAAAGAGTTAGTGTGAGTCAGAGTTCTCTTTGTTCTGTGAAATTGTGGAGAGAATGTCCAGCTCCTCACACTGTTTGTCCAGCTGAAGGAGCTGTTTCTTGACTTAGCTAAGAGTGATTTCATTCATTTATCCATCCATCCCTCCATCCATTCATTCATCCCATATATTATTCCAGTCAAGAACAACAAGGGTGGTGACCAGAATTGAAGCCAGGAATGAGATTAACTCTGCGCACTATAGTGAAATAGAAATTAATGTCCTGTGGGCCAATAATTGGACTAAGCTTTCTGGGATCTACAAAAACCTCTTTTAAGTTATACAAGTTAATGTCTATTAAATAATAGCTAATAGGATAATAATTATAACAGTTATCACTTACTGAGGGCTTACTATATATGTTGAGCGCTGAGTTAGGCTTTCTGAATGAATAATTTTTGGCGTCCACGCCCACCCCAGTAGTCCTAAGAGATAAAGCTAAGAAATGTCCACTTTATAGATGTGAAGCCAAGGCTTAAAGAGACTAAATAAAATAGCCATAATCAGGTGGCCAGAGGACTCCCTCGAGAGCCCTACCTCTCTACCTTAAGTGCTCACAATAACTTCTCTCCTTTTTGGTTCTAAGAGCTTACAGCCACTTCTTGCGGGGTTCTGTAATAGGGACACTTTGGGCTGCGATCCTCTAGGCCTTTGACAATATAGGCCACGTGCTCATTTCACGCTATTCTCCTTTGTAATGCTTGACACAGTGTAATAACATAACATGGCTACTTGTGCATGCTTATTTCCCCAACTCAACTTTAAAGACCATAGGGCGAGGCTGTGTCTATCTTTTCTGCTGCCTTGTCAGCCTTTGCACACACTAGGTGTTTAACGTATATTTGTTGTATAAATTAATGGAATACAGGGTCTCGGAACTATTTATAAAACAATCTGCGGTTGCACAAAGGAACTTCAGTTCAATCTGAACGCATTTAATTTTTTCTTCCTATTTTTTTCCTCACCCATACTTTTCTATCACTCCCCACCACACATGCACACACGCACATTATTTATTAGCCCGATAATCTAAGTGAAATTTCTTTTCTTGGCCTGAATTAGAGTGCAGATCTCAATGAACAAAGAGTGAGTAAGAACTTTCTTTTTCATGAAATGCTTGTCTCCACTTCTGTTTAGGATATTTCTTAATCTCTGTCTCTTTTTTTTTTTTCTGTATAACTGACCACACAGCCATTTCTGCAGAGTTCTTAACAGTGTGAATGATTTGATTTCGCTACAAAGTCTGTCCATCAGCCCATGGAACCTAAGCTTGGGAGCGCACACATGATGAATTGTCTTTTACCACTTACTTCAATTTACGCAGGTGCTGATGAAACTATTATTCCAGTAGTCATTATCATGGCAATGACTAACATTTGTAAATAATTCTGTAACTCCTTTCACATACTTTATCTCATTTGATCCTCACTACTACCTGTAAGCAGGTTAAGGCAGGCACTGTATTTATGCACATTTTGCGATGAATACACCGAGGCTGGGGAGGTTAAGCGACCCGCCCAGCTTCCTGATGCTGAGCGTGAGCCCGGCCTTAAAACCAGAGGTTCTTGCTCCTAACTGCGACCTTTCAACACTGTACCTTCGTATCTCACTGTCTCCACTTTCACTTGAAATCTTTTTTCTTTTGTGAGGGAAAGGGGGGAGGAGAGCGATCAGAAATTAGTTCGAGCAAAACAATTTGATGGCTTTGCTGCTAAGTGTGTCCATTTTGGAAGAATAAGAAAGGAAGGTATCAGCAATAAAACAGACGAATTTCAGATTCAGCAACAAAGAACAAGAGAGCTCACTGGGCATCCTGAAATGCACATGAGTGTTTTCGTACTGGGCAGGGTCTGGGCTGAGTTTCTGAAGCCCTGGGTGGTCGGCTGTAAACTTGAGTCAGGTCTAGAAGCTCCTAGTGATGAATGGTTAATTAACATTGCTGGCTGGCTACGAACTACACTAAAAACTGAGTCTTAAGCAGCAAAAATTAGGCCTAAGAAAAACGAAGCCTACTGAGGTTAGAAGCTCACTGTAGCTCTGGGCAGACATACCCAGTGAGGCAGGTCTTGCTCGGCTGGGCAACCTGTCAGGGACCAGAGCCTTTGTTCTACTTGTCCAAACATCGGGAGTCATTATGTCATTTCTGGATTGGCCTAAGCAAATTGGAGCTACCCTAAAGGTGTCTTCCGTGCCCTCCCATTTCCTGATATCCGCTCTTCCCAGTCACCACCCTCTGTGCCCATCCTCATTCAGCCTCAGTCTCCTAGTGCCCGTAACGTCGTCCCCAAGCTTTCCCAACCCCTTCCCTTTCTATAGCTGATCTTAGCAACGCAGGAAAGGTGGTTTTTTCAGTATAGTGCTTTGTAGTTATTTTTCAGGACAGTAAACTTTTTTTCCATCATAAAAGCAAGAAATGCTCAGGACAAAAAGTTTAGAAGATATGAACATACAGAAACTAAAAATCAACCATTATCTTATCACCTAAAAGGATTCCACGATTTATACTTAATGAATTTCCTTCTAGGCTTTTTTCTCTGTATTTTTTTTAAGGTCATACTGCAACAAATTTTATATCCCACACTTTTTTTTTTTCATTTAACATTGGAACGAAACATTTTCTTGTGTTAATAAAATCCTTTTTAATGTAATTTTAAATGGTTATGTAAAATTCATCAAACTGTTGAAACTTCATTTGATTCTCCTATTATTGGATAGTTTTCCTCCTTTGATTGATATACGTAATGATTATAATCCATATTTTCATACATAAACCTAATCGCAGATCTCTGAATTTTTCTTTTAGATAGATTATTAAAAATAGAATTATCGGGTCTTGACTTGGAATTCTTGATTCATTATGTGGAAGAAAAGCAGTTCCTTGTAAACTCCAGAGTATTTTGGTTTTGGTGATGGAACATTGTGTTGTGCAGAGCAAAGACATATTAAATGTTTGTTGTATAAGTGAACGGACTTAATCCTATTCAGAGTATTTACATTTAAAGAGGAACTTTGCCAACAAATGCATCTTAAATTGGTCAAAATTCAGGCAGCAATATTTGTAATGTTGAAGCAATCAAAATTGTAGTAAATGCAGGAGTGCCAAGGCAGCTTTTTATAAAAGCATTAATTGAACTCAGCCTTGTGAAGATGATTGCCTACTATGACCAAAGTAAACACAACTCTTACAACCCCTCCCACAACCTGGTCAGTTGGGCAACATGAGCCTGGCATCATGCCAGGGCCTGGGGAGCAGATGAATGAAACATGGAGTCTGTCCTCAAGAAGTCCACGAACTTTGAGGGTACAGGTGAACCACACACCACACAGAGTAACACGTGAAGGTGGGCTTGAGACACAGGCTCAGTGGAGGTAACTAACCCCTCTTGGGGAAGTCTTGGGAGGCAGATTTTGGAGCTCTCCCTCTTGAGTGAGAATATGCAAGAACAGCTTTCCACCCAGAAGCAAATTCAAAGAGCCATTCTTCCTGATTCCTGAGAATCAGGTGCCAGTCACCCCTTCCCCACAACGGGCAGCATTTTTTGTCATGTTGGTTATTTACACTTTGGTGAGAATGAATTGTTCCGACTTTCCTGAGAGCAGAATTTGATAAAGGGAAGAGAGACAAAGCCAGAGAATGAAGATACTCAGGACCAGAAAGGGCAAACAGAAACCATAAAGGGAAGGGGTGCAGACAGGGGGAGCGGAGAGCCCGGTGGGATGGCCGGACCGTACAGCTGGGGCAGGGCGGTTGTGCACATCGAGCACATGTGCCCCTAGTGCAAAAAGGCGACACTAGCCCCCAAACACCAAAACCTCCCTAGTGTAGGGAGACATGGCCTGGCCCCCAATGAAGCTCCCCTACCCTGGTCCGCAAAGCCTCACTCCTCTTCTAAAAGTTCTCCAGTGAAGATGAATCCCCTCCCCGTTTTACAGTTTTATTTAAATAAATTAGCACTTCATATCCAGTCCATGGCAGTTTCATGGATCTTTTCTATTTGCTTGGGCAGAGAGCAGTCAAGCTGGCTGCCAGCGGCTTTGTGCGTTTTCGCTCCCATCTCTCTCCAAGCTCATCTTCCGCGGCCTCCACCGCTCTCAGACTCCCAGCCCTCCCTGCCCTCAGTCCGTTCACCTCCTTTCTGCTCTTCAAGCTTGGCTCTGCCTCAGGGCCTTGCTTATCTCTCTGCCTGGAACTCTCTTCTCCAGGATCTTTTCCAGGCTGGCTGTTCCTCATCCCTCAGGTCCCTGCTCAGACGTCACCTCCTCAGAGGGGCTGCCCTGACCGCCTCACCTGTGCCATTCTCCAGCTTCATGTTTTCAGAGCACCTCTTATTTGTCAAAGTTGTTTCTCTGCTTTCCTGTTTCGTATGGGCCCCCACTAGAAGGCAGGCCTTGTGGGTCAGGAACTCAGTAGGCTTTGTTCACTGCCATAGCCTGAGAACCTGAAGCAGTGCCTTACTGAACTGAAGGAACTCAATGAACATAAACTGCGTGAATGAATAGTCCACGTTAGAGATATGATTGAGTCAAGTTTATATCCTTAGATCCTTGCCCAGAGTAGCTCCAAATTTTTCATTGTATTGAATTGCACAGCAAATCACTCCTAGTCCAACCTTCTTTTTAGGCAAAGCTACCTCCGTTCTTCCAAACTTTCCTTTCTGTCCCCCTTTCCAAGCCCCTATCCACATACCCCATAAGTTGGGAATGGTCTGCTCTGTCCCCATTGGCCATCCCATCTCCAATCAACAGAGCGCACAAATGACTTTGTTATTATTCTCCTTTCAAAAGAGCAAAAAACAGGATGAAATGAGTTTCGTTACATTTTGAACCAATGCTGGTTGTGCATCTCCTTCTGCCTACTTTCTTTCCCTGTTGTCTCTGCGCGCCGGCTGATGGAGAGAGCTGCGCAATGAGTGGCAGCCCACCCCCTCCCACCGCTGTCATGGCATCAATCACATACCGTGGAGAGCTGCAGTCAGGGGTGCAGGATGGGGGTGGAGGGCGGGGGATCCGGAACAGACGTCGGGAGGGGGGCCTAGCAAGAGCTGTAGAAACTCAATTCCTCTCTTCTGTAGGCCTCCAGAAATGATGGAGCCGGGCAAAAAGCCTGCCCTGCCTGTGTCTCTAGGGAACAGCTGATGGCTGGGCCGGTTCACCTGGTAGGACGCGTGAAAGCATGTAGATGGGTGGAAGAGCACACTGCACACTCTTCAACAGCAGGCAGAGCTCTGCTCCTGACTCTGCCGTGTCCAGGTTGTGTGGGACCTTGGCCCGGTACCTACCCTCCCAGCCTCCATTTCCTCATGGGCACAGAGTGTCTGCTTGGAGAGACTGCATGACTGCACATGCTGGAATTATGTATGAAAACACCTAGAACGATGCTGGTATATGATAGGTGCACTATAAGTAGTTATTAAGCAGCTGAGTTCAGGTATAGGGAGAAAACAAATGTATTTATATTTATCCAATAAATGAAAAGTGAACAAAAACTATATTATGATTAGCTGTACTTTTCCATTTTAAAAGTCAAAGACATGTGCTTATAGACGTCAAACATCCTAGAGGAGTCAAAGCTTTACTCAATTATCTAAGAGAATCATACTGTCAAAAAATTAGCCTTACTGGGAATTGTTAGGGGTGTTGTTTATTTTCCTCGGTTCTTGTCCCGCTGCAACAAAGAATTGAAGCGCAGAGACACAGTAGTGAAGCAGAGTAAAAGTTTTATTTAAAAGTTACGCACTTAAAGAGAGAAGAAGTGCGGGAGACCTCAGAGAGAAGGGGCGCATCCTGAAAGGTTTGAGTTTTATTTAAAGAAAGAATGTGTGGGTGACCTCAGAGAGAGGCGCACCCTCAAAGGTTGAGAAAAAGTGCAGATGACCTCAGAGAGGAGCATGCCCTGAAAGGTTGAGAAAAAGTTTTATTTAAGGCAAAAAGGAACACACTCAGAAAGGGGAGTGTAGGCTACCTCAGAGAAGAGGCATGCTGAATGATTGGGAGTCCCCCCTTTTCAGGATTTCTCAGGAATGTGACAAAGGGCTGTGGGGTGTAGACTTGTCAAGTGGTCTGAAGATGTTTATCTTTGGTAAGAGACATTGGGTCTCTTCTATTACCAGTCCTCCAGGTAATTCTGCAAAATTAACTTAACACAAGAAATGTACTGGTCCGGTTCCTCCCCAGGATAACAGCTGCCCTCTGGAAACGCATCAGTCAAGGCGGCCTGCCCTCCCCCCATGGTGGGCTGAGTTACTGTCTATTTGCTAAAGAATATGTTAGGAATCTTACTTCTTAACTTCCTGGGTTTTAAAATGCAGTCTTATATTTAAAACGGTATCTTTTCTGTTTTTACTTTGCTGTTTACATCTGGGCTTCTTTGCTAAATTGATCACGGTGCTTGTCTCCTGCCCAGGTTGCAAATTACTTGATTAGGGGCTGGAAGAGGAAAAAACATCGTATCAGTTAAGTTAAAGAAGAAGCTGGGCCTTTTAGCAGGCTGAAGTAAATCTTACAGTGGCATGATCTGATTACACAATGACAACATGGGCTGTGCTCAGATACTTTTCTTTATCTGGGGAATCTCTGGACATTCCAAGTTACTCCTGGCCACTGGAGCTTCAACTGATTACCTCATTAACTCTGTGAATCATTTTCTGGCTCTTTAGCTTTAACTGGTTAACTCTTTGAGTCCTTTTTAATGGGCTTCACTGGCCTTGATTCTCTCTCCACCCTGCTCATTTCTATTCTTCCGCCTAGCAGAATTTTTACTAAATAACCAGCTTCTGAGTACCCCTGTGTAGACAGCACCTACTTCCCATCATGATTTTCCTTCTCATCATATGATGATGATAGACTTGGAAATGGACTTCTTTGGGCTACATCAAGGAACTATCAGTTACTCTGCCACGGATATTGGGCACTCTCCTATGAATTCCTGTCATCTACACCTTGCTTAGAAACAATTAAGGCAGTCAACTTGAATGAATTTCCACTAGTGATTTTAACCACTGAAATTAATTACTTCAGTTTCCTAGGATGGATTAATTCACAAAAGCATGAAGCGAGGTTATTTCATAGCATCCTATAGTTGCCCTGTAGTGATTACTTTTAAATGCCTGAGACCAATTAAACAAAAATGATTTGTATTAGTCAAAATTCACCCAGGCACAAGGAGGAGTAGCTTTGATTCCATTTTCAAGAGAATTTCAGTAAGATTTTTATCTTAAGGTACGAAAGAGTGTACTCTTCTGACGCCTTATAGTTTCACAAAAGCATGGTCTTCTCTCCCTTCCTCCCTTTCATTGATCTACAGGAAAGAGCTTTCCCTTTGCATCAAGTGAATCAGAAAGTATTGGCCGAGAGACCTCTGCCTCTAGAACAATTCTCATGGCTGCAGGTGGGTATTCTCTGAGTAACCACAAGAAGGCACAGTTCCCAGCCAGCCCTCCACTCAGTGCCACTTCCCTGCTGTCACCACTGAATGAGAGGGAACTTCCCACTTTTGAGAAATAACACACTAAGATATCAAGAAGGATAGAAAGATCAAAACAAAGGTTGGAGAACAAAGATAAACTAAAACCAGGACTCCAGCCTGACTGATATTAGGCATTTATAACGGGGCTCAAAGTGAAGGCCTGGGCCAACTGCATTCCATTGCTGTGAGCCACCAGGTCAATATTTTGTTATTCTTCTGGAAAGATCATTCATTAACCTCAAAGTTAGTTGCTGTCATGATGCATCTTAGTAGCTACTGAGTAAATGTCTGAATTAGAAAAAAATAAATAAAGAAAGAAACAAAAACCGATTTTCTGGCAATGGGAGTGTGTTTACCCATAAAGTGAAATTAAATAATAAAGGGATATTGGCTTCAAGAGGTTCTCCTTTTTCTTCTGTTTTTACTTAAGCTTCAAACTGTCTCTGTCCCCCATGAGAAACAAATTTGGCAACTAGAGTTCACTGTTTGTGAACAGTTTTTTTTTAATTCTTAGCCTTTCATTATCTGGTCAGAAAACTGTTTTCCAAACTTACTTAAGTCAGGTCCTTTGTTCCCTTCCTCCTTCTGTGTGGTATGCCATTCAGCTGTGATACAGTTAGATTCATTTCTTGCAGTCTGCATTTCATCTTAGCTTCCTCTGACATCCTTGTAGACTTTAAAATCTGCATAGAGTAAAAAATTCACTTTCTGGGTTTCTACAGTGGTACAGGTTTTGATCAATACACAAAGTCATGCCGCCATAACACCACCCAGAACAATTCTACACACCCCCTTCAATTCCCTCCTTTTGGCAAAAACTGACTCTTTGCAGTCAACCTCTCCACCCACTTCCAACCCCTAGTAATTACGCATCTGTTTTCTGTCCTTGTAGTCTTTTCTAGAATGTCATATAAATGGACTCATGCAATTTGTAGCCCTTGGTGTTTATTTTCCTTCAGTTGGCTAGATGCATTTAAAATACCTTCATGTTATTGTGTGAATAATGAATTTATAGTTCCTTTTATTGTTAAGTAGTATTCTTTGTATGAATGTATCCTAGTTTGCTTATCCATTCATCAGTTAATGGACATCTGGGTGGTTTCCAGCGTTCAGTGATTATAAACAAAGCTGCTATAAATATTTACCTCTAGTTGTTTGTGTGAATGTAAGTTTTCATTTCACTTGGGTAAATACCTAGGAGTGGAATTATTGAGTCATATGGTATGGGTATGTCTAACTTTATAAGAAACTGTCAAAATGTTTCCTAAAATGAGCCACACCATTTTGCATCTCCACCAGCAATGCAGGGGATTCCAGCTCTCTGCGTCTGTGCCGGTACTTGGCATTGTGTTTGTTTGGGGGTTGTTTTTATCTTACATATTCTAATAAGTGAATAGTGGTGTCTCATTATAGTTTTAATTTGTATTTCCCCAAAGTCTAATGATGTTGAACATTTTTTCATGTTTATCTGCCATCCAATTATCTTCTTTGGTGAAATGTCTGTTCAGTACTTTGGCCTCTTTTATGGGGTTTTGCAGAGATTTTCTTCCATTCTGTAGTTTGACTCTTCATTCTCCTAACAGTGTCTTGCACAAAGCAAAAGTTTTAAATTTGTATAATGTCTAATTTTTAAATTTTTTAACAGATCATCCTTTTGGTACTCTATCTAAAAACTCTTGCCAAATCTAATGTCTCACAGACTTTCTTCTATTTTTTTTAGAAATTTTGCAGTTTTGAATTTTATATTTGTCTATGATCCATTTGAGTTAATTTTGTGTAAGGTTGGAGATTTGTATCATGGTTCATTTTATATATAGATAGATAATTGTTCCAACAGCTTTTCTTGAAAAGACTATCCTTTCTCCATTGAATTGTCTTTTCACTTTTGTCAAAAATCAGTTGACTATATTTGTATGGGACTATTTTTGGCCTGTCTATTCTGTTCCATTTATATGCACTTCATTCCTTTTGATAACACCACATTGCCTTGATTACTGTAGCTTTATATTAAATCTTGAAATCAGATAGTGTGAGTCATTCCAACTTTGTTTTTCTTTTTCAAATTGTTTTGGATATTCCAGGTCATTCACCTTGTCATATAAGTTTCAGAATCACCTTGATAGCTACAAAACATATTGCTAGGATTTGAATTGGGATTATAGCTACTCCATAGATCACTTGAGAGGAATTGATATCTTAAAAATATTGAGTCTTGCAGTCCATGAACATGGTATGTCTCACCATTTAGGTATTCTTTCATTTCTTTCTTCAGTGTTTTATAATTTTTAGCATATGAATACTGCCCACATTTGGATAGATGTAAAAAATATGTTCCATTCTTAGGGTGCTATTGTAAATAATATAATTCTCTTAAATCTCAAATTCCAATTATTTATTGCTAGAAATACAATTAACATTTGTGTCCTACAACCTTATATTCTGCAACCTTGCTAAATTAGTTCTAGGAACTTTTTGGTAAACTCAAGGATTTTTCTGTATAGACAATTATATTGTCTGCAGTGAGGGACAGTTTTATTTATTCCTTTCTAATCTGCATGCTTTTATTTGTTTTTATGTCTTATTGCACTATGATGTTGAATGGGACACTTGAATCTTAGTAGTAAATATAAACACAAAAGCATTAGAACTAAAATAATATCTAACTCTGGAAGTTCACATCAAAGAGATAAGAAAAAGGCTTCTCAGACTTAGTCAGCTGAGCATTCATTTAGTCAATGCAATATTTACTTGGACTTCATGGTGCAAAGTGTTATGAGGAAGTAAAATATATAAATCAGGCGTGGCTCCTACAATCAAGTACTTTGCAACTGAGGAAAGATAATAGACATGAACAATAGTTGTGACATAAAAATAAGAAGGTGATAAGGCTGGTCAGAGGTAAACAGGGAAAGAACAGGAGAGAATCTAGAGGCAGAAGAGCAGGTAGGAAGCCATCAGTCATAAGGGTCTGACCTAGTAGCAAGTATGAAGAAGTCAGACTGGGAGTGAGGGATGGTGCAGAAGTGGGCTCCTCTGTATTTTCCCACTGACTCATTATGGAGGCCAAGGAGAGGGAGGAGACAAACACATCTCTGGTGCTTGAAACCTGTTACTTTTTTTTTTGGAGTGGGGAAGAGGGAGCTACAGATAGACATTCTGAATTTGAGGTGTGCTTTGAAGATTCAAATGGGTAACCTGCAAGTGGTTTCAAGTGCTGGACTGAAAGCAACTAAAAGGTAAGGTCAAGACTGAACACAGAAAAAAAAAAAAGACTGAACATAGAAGTGGACCTTGGTCACGGTGCCCCCTTTAGCCCTAGCGCTAAGCTCTGAGGCTGAAAATACCAGAGGGCCAGGACTTGGCCTCCCATCAGAACAGTGGCCACAGTTAGCTGGAAAGGCAGGGGAGAAGAGGAAAACTATGGTGGGAGTAGACTGCATCTTGTGAAGCAGGTCCCTAAACTCCAGCTTCCTATGAAATTAGAACAAGGAGCCCTAACACCTACACTGGTTGAGAGAGTGAAAGGTCACTGTGTTTACTGTGTCCCTCTGCTCAGAAAGGGCACAGAAATTTATTTTATAAAACAGTGAATTTTTATGAGAAGTCTACAGCCACCAGGAGTGGAGCTTGGATTCAAACCTGTGTCTGTCTGGTAACAGCTTGCACTTAGAGGGCATTTACCAAGCACTCCCTTAAATGCTTTAATCTTCACATTTAATCCTCACAACAAGCTTGTGAGGTAGTTTCTATTATTATCCCCAGTAACAGATGGGCACAGAGAGTTGCTGTAACTTTCCCAAGGTTTCACTGATCGTAAGTAGCAGAGGCACCTCTGCTGTGTGTCACGCTGCACCACTGCACTGTGCTGGCCAATGTTTGCCAGAAAATGGCCGAGCCTCCCTAGCCGGCAAGAGTGAAACAGGTAATGATGCAGTCTTTATCCACTTCACAGCAACGGCATTGGAACACCCAGTGTGAGCATCATTGAACACCCCCTATGCACTCTGCACTGTGCTTGGTATTGGGAATAAACAGATGCATGAGACACAGGCCCTGTCCTCACAGATCTCATTCTGGAAAGAAAAACAATCTTGTAGACAATGAGCATATTATGTACTGAGCTATGTGGCACTCTGATGGCAGATGTCAATGATATGAGCACATAGAGAAAACAGGCATTAATTTTCTGTTCCTCTGTCAAGAAAAGTGAAAGGCAAATCAATGTTTTATGGCTGAAAGCATTTATTTTTATTAAGAGCCTATTTAAATATCAACCTCTGTCAGGTTCATGCTTCAGTCTCTATCACGTTGTTGACTTTGCTTTCCAAAGAGAAAGCAAGAAATTTACCCACAGTAAACAGAATTGAAAAGATGGGGTGCATGGAACTCCTGCCTCAGATGCCTTTTTGTTTGTTTCATTTTGCCTTTGAAAACTGCACAGCTCATTTCAGTGGAGACTAATCATAGCTCTCATTACAAAGTGGATGCCAGAGAAGGCTTTACCTCTGCTTCATCGTGGGGAATTTTTTGAAAATAGATTTTCACCCCTGGGTAAGGAAAACTTTGAAACCTTTTGATTCTCTCTTCTTAGCTTTGAAAATGGCAAGTGCATTTACTTAGGAACGTGTGATCATTCTACCGGGAGGAGAGATGTGATTCTTGACAAAATTGGGAAGAGAGCAAAGTGTGTTCTCCAGTTTGAGGACGCACTTCCTTCATCCTCCCCCCACCTCACCTTTATTCCCCCTTCCATCTTTCTCAAATGGTTAAGTGCCTCTTGACTGCTCATTCAAATCCCTCCAAACTCATGTAAGACAAAGGTCTAAACCTCTTTCACAATAAGGTACATGACTGATAATAATTTCTAGCCACATCTCTCAAACTCGGGCAGCCGGGGGTGCCTAGGGGTACCCAGTAAAGCCATGGAACCAGCATGGCACATCTCGGAGACAACAAATTTGCTTGAAGATTTAGGAAGGAAACATTGTTTTATATTAAACCAAACACAAATATATGAACTGGCTGGATGAATGAATCACATTAAAGTGAATTATTATAAAAGAAATATTGTAAATGAGGCAAGACACTTCTTGCTAAGACCCCAGAGCCCAGGGCTTAGGGGGTCCTTTCTTTCTCCTCTGCCCCAGAGGGTAAGAGCAGCAGACCCCATTCCGTAGTTGGACAGACGAGCGGTTGAGGAGCCCTGCAGGGGGAGACCTTAGAGTCAAGAATTTTTATCCAAATAGAGAGAACACAAGGAAATCCATCAAGGGCCTAAGAACTATTTTTAAACTTAACTAAAATAAAACAAATATGAAGGGACACCTAAACATCAGTATTATGAACAGCATTATACACATTTTAAACAGTGGAGGTGGAGTTTTGCATATATAATTTTGCTTTCAAATATTTTTCAAGATCGTCTTCCCTTCCAGTTTGAGAGAGGCCCATAAACTCACATTACTTGTGGCAGATTGACGCACCAAGGCATTTCTTTAACAATCTTTATCTTTATCTGCATCTGAGACTCCTGCTGCATTGACCCCTCTAGCAGTCCAATGAAGCCTACAAACTCTCAGAAAAAGAGCTTTTAAATACATAGCATAAAATACAAATGATTCTAATTAAATTGAAATACATTTCAAAATATTTAAAACCCCAAAATTTGTGACCTGGTAAAACATGCATTTCTTTTTAAATATATTAAATAATAAACTCTAGCAGCAGGTTGAATACCACAAATTCCAAGTAGTGATGAGTACAAATGGTGAGTGCAAATAATTTTTGAGATCTTGAAAGCATCTGTAATGTGACAGGAAATAGCTATAATTTCTATCAGTGGCAAAGTCACAGGTATGTGAATACTTCTGTGGCTTCTTGTCTACAGTCACAATTGAAGGAGATACTAAATTTCTGTTAGAAGTTGGTAAAAAAATGAAATTATTTTTTCCATCCCAAGTTCATGAACCGCCAGATTATATGTCACTGAGATAAAGATTCTAGATTCTTCTTAGAATTTATTGATTTCCAGCTATTCTGATATCAACTTTGGATACCTGACACTATAAACTCAGAGTAACTTTTATTTAAACCATAACTAGACCTGGGCGAGCATTTCTCACAGCCCCCCACCTCTCAGAGCATTCGAGTTCGCATCGAAGTCTCCACACAGTTTTAGTTCTCATCTTCATACCCACTTACACTGCCGCCAGTGATCACAGAACTGTTCTAAATTCCTCATCAGGCTCACATGATTTCTCCAATCCACATTTGCCAACAACGTGCCACCTTCTCATTGGCCTTTCTTATCTATCTTTATCCCCTGGTCCCCAGTTTTCCAATGATGCTAATGAAATGACTCACAGTTTGCATGTAATAGATTCAGGATGGCTGCAATGTCTAAGCACCAGTGCACAAAGTAAGAGGATCATAAGGTCGGGGAAGTGGGTCTTGCGAGCCAGAGAGGCAGCTTCCTACCAGCTTCGGTACAAGAAACAGAACCCCACCAGATTCAGTTTTTGAGACACACTTTTCCTAGGAAGTAAGAAAGACAAAAAGCAACAAGCATTTATTGAACATTGAAATATGCTGGGACTGACACTGCATTTTTATTTCCTCAATCGTCAAAAAGTAAAAATGGAGTAGGCTATTAATATCTTCATTTATGAATGAGCAAAGGGACTTGAAAAGGCTGTGTAACCTGCTCAAGGTCACACAGAGCTAGCAAGGGTTGTTCTGCCCTCCTCTCTCGCCAGTCCACCTGGCCTGGCTCCCATGCCGGCGCCACCGCAATGATGCCGCCGACATCGGCAGCGGGCATTTCTCTGTCCTCGGGATACGGTTCTCGCAGCAGCCTTCCTCACTGCCTGCTGCTCGGGCCCTGTTCAAACGGTCTCCATCCTTGGCCTCTACCCTAACACTTTCCTGTTCCCCTCCTACATCTCTGCCTCTCCTTCACAGTTTCCTTTGCCGATGTAGTTTCCTCTCTGCCACTGTAAGGCTGGAGCCCCTCAAGGCCAGGCTTTGGCCCTCTCCTCTAACTGAACACTGTCTCCTTTGGCAGCTGACTCTAGCCCTTGGCACGCACTACCCTCAATACCCAGACAACCCGTCTTCCTACTCTGATCTGAGCTCCAGGCAACTAGCTTGGTCATCTCATACATGTTTGCCCACATGCCCAAAGTTCAGTCAGAACGCTCTTTCTTTAGTGGACCCTACTTGGGTAAAAAGCACCCCTTTCCACCCAGCTGCTCAAGTCAGAAACCTGAGACTGGCCCACCCCTAGTCCTTCGCTTCCACCCTCCTACTCAAACGCCAAGGGCAGTAGATTTTGCCTGCTGGGAATCTCTGGCATCTTCCCCTTTCTCCTGTCTCCACTGAGGCGGATCGTAAGGCGCCATCACCGCTCACCAGAATTCCCCAAGCAGCCTCCGTGCTCCTCTTCTGGCCTCCCTGCAATCTGCTTCCCCTGCTTAACTTTTTCAGTAGTTTTCCATTACTCCCTCAGATGAAGACAAAATTTGGGAACATGATCTAATCAGTAAGGCCTGGCTTGGTCTGCCTCCGGCCATCCCCACGGGCTCACAGAAGTCACTCTGCCCTCTGCTCTCCCACTGCCCTGTATTTCATTCAGTTCCTCGATTACCTATGCTTCTTCTAGCCTGTGAGCCTTTGCACGTGCTATTCACTCTGCTTAGAGTGCTACTCCCAGATCCTTTCATTAAGTCACCTCCTACGCCTCCTCTAGATCTTAGGTTAAATGCTGTTTCCCTAGAGAAGCTTTTCCTGACCATCCAGAGCCAGTCACCTTCCCCAACATCTAAATTTTGTGCTAAGTGAATACTGTTCTTTATTCAGTATTATAATCAAAGAATTAATTTACCATTTAACATCTCTTTCCCCATCTATGATATAAGCTCCATGAAAGTAGCAACTATCTGCTTCTCAGCCCACCCCACACCCTAATACGAGGCTGGTATACAGTGAAGGTCAGTACATCGCTACTGAACTAATTAATTAATTATAGGGAAGTGTCTTTTTGCCATATTTCTCTAGGCTTTTCTAGTCTAATAAATCAACTGGTGATTTTATATTTTCAAAAAAATGAGTAAGAACTTAGCTGGGATTCACAACTGATAAAAGATTTAAACCTTTAAATCACAGAATCTGAAAGAAGCCAATTCAACTTTGTTGCTACTTAAATGAAAGTAAGAACAGAGATTCATTGTGTTACTTGTCTGTGTCTGTCATCGAAATGCATGGCTGAATTCTGTGCCTGGTGGTTTCCAAATGAGTCATTATTCATTCATCAAACAGTGATGAACGGTCCCTCACAAGGAAGCATTATTACCTCTTGAAGTCACCCTCATGGCTATCAAAATGCATGTTCTTGTGCAACCATCAGAAGCTGCTGACTGACAAACGAACATGCCTTCTGCTCTGGATGTGTCAAGAAAGGTTAAATGTATATTTCTTTTAAAAAAAGAATCCCATACCCCAGATTTGACTAGTAACTTCCAGGTAAGGTACCACACAACATCACAGGGTGATTTAGAGGGATCAGAAAGATATTCCGATAGAGTGAGACAGCGGATGATGTAATGATCTGAGCATAGGAAAACAGGTCAAACCAAACTGGTTCCTGCCAGCCTGCCGTGGCCACTGGGGCCCCTTACCTGTGCTTTCAGTTGTCCCTGTTGTGTCAGCCTTTATAGGAGGGATTTTTGTCCCATGCAATATGCTTCTTTCTTGGTCAAATGCAGAGTACCTATTTTAGCTAGCATTCCTCTTTTCTGGGCCGTTTACAACTACAAATAATGTCTAAAATGCATGTATTCAGAAGCAAACAATTTAAAACAACACATCTGGGCTGTTAATCTTCTGCTTTAGCACCTCTGATTTTTAAAGGAACTGCAAGCACCAGAGTGGCTTGTGATACGAGACCTCAGTGATGCTTGCTGACAGTCCTACATAGCCTTCAGATCAAAGAACCTGACGGAGGTGCCACAGAGTGACCCTTGGAGTTCTGTTTAAGCCCCTGCCGTGAAACTAACCATTGTCCTAAAATACATTCAGCCATATATTCACGAGTGCACAGTCCTGCTTTCAGAGAGAGAGGAGAGACGCAGCCTTTGAGCTCTCAAGAAGCGTTGCCCCTTCCCCAGATAACACGTTACTGAAGCTTTGGCTTAAGACTTAGGATTCCCAAAATTTAGCTGGCAAAGCTAAGTGTCCCATGTCCCCATGTTGATGTCATTCATTTCTAATATTAGCAGCAGAGCACCTCAGGTTCACCTGGAAAAGAGGAGCTTTTATTTAGAGTTGAACAGGAGCAGATACTAAAAATGAACATGGTGAGACTTCCTTCTGGTATATCTGACACAGATAAAATAGGTAAACCAGTGCCATGAAACTATCTTGAACCACATGGGAAAGGGATTCAACCTAAGTGGAACTTTGATGTGTTTACAGAATTTTTATGTAGTTTCAATTGTGCAAATGCTGAGAAATTAGTAACATGAAATTCCATCAAATTGTTTCGTTGTACAATACCACACAAGACCACAAAGTGTTCATGAAAATTCCATATGGGTGGGATAAAGAGGGTTCCAGGCAGTCCGTTACAGCCCAGAATGATACGTATGTTTGGCTATTATTTAGTATTGTAGCCAACAAACAAGATTTGGGATGATGTATTTTTGTACTCATTAGATCAAATATGTCCAGGATTTGGGCTTCTATTATCCAACAGAACTTAGGTGGATCAGAGCAGCTGGGCTATCGCCACATGTCCACTAGGTCCCGGGCAATGGACATAGGCAGGGGGATGCAGATGCAGCAGTCGGCATCATGGAGATCGTGTTGTTTCATGGAGTTGGAGGGAGCTAGTCCCTCCTACCTTCTCTGTCTGCAGAGTGAGAGGCCCCAGTATGTATGTTCATGTGGTGGGAGCCACACAAAGAGAATCAGCCCTGGACAAAGGACGGGCAGTGGACTTAGAAACCAGATAAGGCTCATGCACAGAAAATACCTCTTACTTTAAAAACTACCCCCTTCATTTGGTACCCAACCCCTTAGAAGCTGAAGCTATTTTTACTTCCTCTAACCCTTTATACAAAAAGGGTTAGAGGAAGTAAAAACACCAAGGCTCAGTGTGGGAACGACCACCACTGTATCAATATTTATCTGTAATTGAACTTTTATTATAGTGCAAAATCTTCTAAGTCTTTCATTCCAGAAAAGTTCTCCTGGGTGTTTTAAGAGCAGTGGCAAGAAAATGGTCCATGTTTAGTACTTGCTACTTTGCACTTTGTTTTTGCTGACAGTTCTTGAGTTTCTCAAGGTTCATCGTCCAAAGTCATAGCAGAGTGTTCATCATCCTCCCAAGTCACTGTCATGAGGAAAATAGGGCAGGTCTGCCCACCTTGGAGGATGAGATGTTCCTCAGTAAGAACCCAGTGTCATAACCTTGGCCTATTTGAGTTTGTTAGAAAATGTCTTGCTCTGCATAGTTTTCTGCACCAAGTCCCTCTTCCCTGGTGTTCCAGAATTACTGAGCTACTAAAATTGCATGAAAATCATTGCCTAGATTTCTTCCCTCTATGACATGCACATAATTATGCAAAAACAAGCCTGAGATAGCCCCCCATGTACTCCCAGAGACCTCCCTGGGAGGACGTACCCCACCACATTGTAATTACGTGGCTGCTCTGGGGTGGTCCTCAGGAATGTAGAGGATAGAACACTCCTTGAGGGTACAGAACCACACCTTGCTCCTCTCTGTGTCCCCATGATCTGTACATTGCCTGGTGATAACTTCTCAGTAAATCTTTACTGATTCATCAGTGTTGACTATCTCTACCTGGAAGTCTGTTGTTTTATATATATTTAAGGTTCTATTTGTTAAGCAAACGTCTCAGTTCAGACTTAAATTTGCATGTGTCCCCATCAAAAAGAACCTTTTTCTGAAGAAGGCTTGTTAGTTAATTTGAAATAATTCACTATAACAAGTATGCCTTTGGTTTCTGAGGTTACAAGGTGGTGATCAGATGAGAACTAGTTCTGGGTTTTTTGGGGGTTTTTTGGTATCGTTAATCTACAATTACATGTGCAACACTATGGTTACTAGACTGCCAATATTATCAAGTCCCCCCCATATACGCCATTACAGTCACTGTCCATCAGCGTAGTGAGATGCTATAGAATCACTACTTGTCTTCTCTGAGTTGTACACCCCTCCCCGTACCCCCCCAACATTATGTCTGCGAATCGTAATACCCCCTTTTCCCCTTGTCCCTCCCTTCCTACCCATCCTCCCCAGTCCCTTTCCCTTTCGTATCTGTTAGTCCATTCTTGGGTTCTTTGAGTCTGCTGGTTTTGTTCCTTCAGTTTTTTTTTTTCTTTGTTCTTATACTCCACATATGAGTGAAATCATTTGATTCTTGTCTTTTTCCGCTTGGCTTATTTCACTGAGCATAATACCCTCTAGCACCATCCATGTTGTGGCAAATGGTAGGATTTGTTTTCTTCTTATGGCTGAATAATATTCCATTGTGTATATGTACCACCTCTTCTTTATCCATTCATCTATTGATGGACACTTAGGTTGCTTCCACATCTTGGCTATTGTAAAAAGTGCTGCAAAAAACATAGGGGTGCATATGACTTTTTCAAACTGGGCTGCTGCATTCTTAGGGTAAATTCCTAGGAGTGGAATTCCTGGGTCAAATGGTATTTCTATTTTGAGTTTTTTTGAGGAACCTCCATACTGCTTTCCACAATGGTTGAACTAATTTGCATTCCCACCAGCAATGTAGCAGGGTTCTCCTTTCTCCACATCCTCGCCAACATTTGGTGTTGTTTGTGTTTTGGATGTTGGCCATCCTCACTGCTGTGAGGTGATATCTCATTGTGGTTTTAATATGCATTTCTCTGATGATTAGCGATGTAGAGCATCTTTTCATGTGCCTGTTGGCCATCTGAATTTCTTCTTTGGAGAAGTGTCTATTCAGATCCTCTGCCCATTTCTTAATTGGATTATTTGCTTTTTGTTTGTTGAGGCATGTGAGTTCTTTATATATTTTGGATGTCAACCGCTTATCGGATATGTCATTTTTGAATATATTCTCCTATACTGTAGGATGTCTTTTTGTTCTACTGATGGTGTTCTTTGCTGTACAGAAACTTTTCAGCTTGATATAGTCCCACTTGTTCATTTTTGCTTTTGTTTCCCTTGCCCGGGGAGATATGTTCATGAAGAAGTTGCTCATGTTTATGTCCAAGAGATTTTTGCCTATGTTTTTTTCTAAGAGTTTTATGGTTTCATGACTTACATTCAGGTGTTTGATCCATTTTGAGTTTATTTTTATGTATAGGGTTAGACAGTAATCCAGTTTCATTCTCTTACATGTTGCTGTCCAGTTTTTCCAACACCAGCTGCTGAAGAGGCTGTCATTTCCCCATTGTATATCCATGGCTCCTTTATCATATATTAATTGACCATATATGCTTGAATTTATATCTGGGCTCTCTAGTCAGTTCCATTGGTCTATGGGTCTGTTCTTGTGCCAGTACCAAATTGTCTTGATTACTGTGGCTTTGTAGTAGAACTTGAAGTTGGGAAGCGAGATCCCTCTGCTTTATTCTTCCTTCTCAGGACTACTTTGGCTATTCAGGGTCTTTTGTGGTTCCATATGAATTTTAGAATTATTTGTTCCAGTTCATTGAAGAATGCTGTTGGTATTTTGATAGGGATTGTATTGAATCTGTAGATTGCTTTAGGCAGGATGGCCATTTTGACAATATTAATTCTTCCTATCCATGAGCATGGGATGTGTTTGTATTTATTGGTATCTTCTTTAATTTCTCTCATGAGTGTCTTGTAGTTTTCAGAGTATAAGTTGTTCACTTCCTTGGTTAGGTTTATTCCTAGCTATTTTATTCTTTTTGATGCAACTGTGGTTGGAATTGTTTTCCTGATTTCTCTCTCTGCTAGTTCATCGTTAGTGTATAGGAATGCAACAGGTTTTTGTGTATTGATTTTGTATCCTGCAACTTTGCTGAATTCACATATTAGATCTAGTAGTTTTGGGGTGGATTCTTTAGGGTTTTTTATGTACAATATCATGTCATCTGCAAACAGTGACAGTTTAACTTCTTCCTTACCAATTTGGATGCCTTTTATTTCTTTGTGTTGTTTGATTGCCTTTGCTAGGACCTCCAGAACTATGTTGAAAAAAAGTGGGAAGAGTGGGCATACTTGTCTTGTTCCCGATCTTGACTGAAAAGCTTTCAGCTTCTCGCTGTTAAGTATGATGTTGGCTGTGGGTTTGTCATATATGGCATTTATTATGTTGAAGTACTTGCCCTCTATACCGATTTTATTGAGAGTTTTTTATTATGAATGGATGTTGAATTTTGTTGAATGCTTTTTCAGCACCTATGGAGATGATCATGTGGTTTTTGTCCTTCTTAATGTTGATGTGGTGGATGATGTTGATAGATTTTTTTTAATATTGTACCGTCCTTGCATCCCTAGAATAAATCCTACTTGATCATGATGGATGATCCTTTTGATGTATATTTGAATTCAGTTTGCTAACATTTTGTGGAGTATTTTTGTATCTATGTTCATCAGGGATATTGGTCTGTGATTTTCTTTTTTTGTGGTGTCTTTGCCTGGTTTTGGTATTAGAGTGATGCTGGCCTCATAGAATGAGTTTGGAAGTATTCCCTCCTCTTCTACTTTTTGGAAAAATTTAAGGAGGATGGGTATTAGGTCTTCACTAAGTGTTTGATAAAATTCAGCAACGAAGCCGTCTGGTCCAGGGATTTCGTTCTTAGGTAATTTTTTTATTACCAATTCAATTTCCTTGCTGGTAATTGGTCTATTCAGATTTTCTGTTCCTTCCTGAGTCAGCCTTTGAAGGTTGTATTTTTCTAGAAAGTTGTCCATTTCTTCTAGATGTCTCGTTTGTTAGCATATAATTTTTCATAGTATTCTCTCATAATTCTTTATATTTATGTGGTGTCCATAGTGATTTTTCCTTTCTCATTTTTTCTTCTGTTTATGTGTGTAGATTCTCTTTTTTTCTAAGTAAGTCTTACTGGGGTTTATCTATTTTGTTTATTTTCTCCAAGAACCAGCTTTTTCTTTCATTGATTCTTTCTATTGTTTTAGTCTTCTCAATTTTATTTATTTCTGCTCTAATCTTTATTATGTCCTTATTTCTATTGACTTTGGGCCTCATTTTTTCTTCTTTTTATAGTTTCATTAATTGTGAGTTTAGACCATTCATATGGGATTGTTCTTCTTTCCTGATGTAGGCCTCTATTGCAATATACTTTCCTCTTAGCACAGCCTTCGCTACATCCCACAGATTTTGCAGTGCTGAATTATTGTTGCCATTTGTCTCCATATATTGCTTGACCTCTGTTTTTATTTGATTATTGATCCATTGATTATTTAGGAGCATGTTTTTAAGCCTCAATGTGTTTGTGGGCTTTTTTGTTTTCTTTGTGTAATATATTTCTAATTTCATACCTTTGTGCTCCAAGAAACTGGTTGGTACAATTTCGATCCTTTTGAATCTACTGAGGCTCTTTTTGTGGCCTAGTATATGATGTATTCTTGAAAATGTTCCATGTGCACTTGAGAAGAATGTGTATCCTGCTGCTTTTGGATGTAGAGTTCTGTAGATGTCTGTTAGGTCCATCTGTTTTAATGTGTTGTTTAATGCTTCTCTCTGCTTACTTATTTTCTCTCTGGTTGATCTATCCTTTGGAGTGAGTGAAATGTTAAAGTCTCCCAAAATGAATGCACTGCATTCTATTTCCCCCTTTAATTCGGTTAATATTTTTTTTTCACATATTTAGGTGTTCCTGTGGTGGGTGTATAGATATTTATAATGGTTATATCTTCTTGTGGGACTGACCCCTTTATCATTATGTAATGTCCTTTCTCACTTGTTACTTTGTTTTGAAGTCTATTTTGTCTGACACAAGTACTGGAACTCCTGCTTTTTTCTCCCTATTAGTTGCGTGAAATATCTTTTTCCATCCCTTCACTTTTAGTCTTTGTGTGTCTGTGTTTGAAGTGAGTCTCTTGTAGGCAGCATATACATGGGTCTCGTTTTTTTATCTATTCAGTGACTCTATGTCTTTTCATTGGTGCATTCAGACCATTTACATTTAAGATGATTATCAATAGGTTTGTACTTATTGCCATTGCAGGCTTTAGAGTCGTGGTTACCAAAGGCTCGAGGGTAATTCCCTTACTATCTAACAGTCTAATTTAACTCACTTAGTATGCTGTTACAAACACCACCTAAAGGTTCTTTTTTTTTTCCTCCTTTTTCTTCCTCCTCCATTCTTTATATATTAGGTATCATATTCTGTACTCTTTGTCTATCCCTTGACTAACTTTGGGGGTAGTTGATTTGATTTTGCATCTGCTTAGTAATTAGTTGTTCTGCTTTCTTTACTGTGGTTTTATTTCCTCTTGTGACAGCTATTTAGGCTTAGGAATACTTCCATCTATAGGAGTCCCTCCAAAATACACTGAAGAGATGGTTTGTGGGAGATAAATTCTCTCAGCTTTTACTTCTCTGGAAATTGTTCAATCCCTCCTTCAATTTAAATGATAATCTTGCCAGGTAGAGCATTTTTGGTTTGAGGCCCTTCTGCTTCATTGCATTAAATATACCATGCCACTCCCTTCTGGCCTGTAAGATTTCTGCTGAGAAGTCTGATGATAGCCTGATGGGTCTTCCTTTGTATGTGATCTTTTTTCTCTCTCTCTGGCTGCTTTTAAAAGTCTGTCCTAATCTTTGTCCTTTACCATTTTAATTATTATATGTCTTGGTATTGTCTTTCTTGGGTCCCTTGTGTCAGGAGATCTGTGCACCTCCATGGCCTGAGAGACTATTTTCCTTTCCTAGATTGGGGAAGTTTTCAGCAATTACCTCTGCAAAGACACTTTCTATCTTTTTTCTATCTCCTCTTCTGTACCCCTATAATGAGAATATTGTTCCGTTTGGATTGGTCACACAGTTCTCTCAATATTATTTCATTCCTTGAGATCCTTTTTTCTCTCTGTGCCTCAGCTTCTTTGTATTCCTCTTCTCTAATTTCTATTCCATTTACCTTCTCCTCTACTATATCTAATCTGCTTTTAAATCACTCCATTGTATGTTTCATTTCAGATATTGAATTCCTTAATGATTGAATCTCAGTCCTGAATTCGTTCCTGAGTTCTTGAATATTTTTGTGAACCTCCATGAGCATGTTTATGATTTTTATTTTGAAATCTCTTTCAGGAAGATTGATGAGTTCAGTTTCACTTGGCTCTTTTTCTGGCGTCTGTGGGATTTTGTTTTGAACCAGGTTCCTTTGACATTTCATGTTTGTATGTGGCACCCTCTAGTACCCAGAAGCTCTACTCTCTGAAGCTGGTCAGCCCCTGGAGCAATGTTGGGGGTCACAGGGGAGCAGTGCTGGGTGCCCTGTTCCATGAGGTCTCTTCTTTCCTCCAAGTGTATGCAGTCTGGCGCAGCCTTCTTTCCTGTTTCTCTTTCAGGATTAGTTGTAGTAACTGTATTTTCGTATTTTATGTGGTTTTGGGAAGAGGTGTCTGTCTCACCTCTCACACCACCATCTTTAATCCTCTTTCTGGTATAGCCTTTTTTAAAAGACAATACACACATGTTTCCTGACTTAAATGTTTTGGCAGGATTTTTTAGTTTTACAATGGTGTAATATTGATACACATTCAATAGAAATCGTACTTCAAATTCTGAATTTTGATCTTTTCCTGAACCAGTGACATGCAGTATGACTGTCCCATGCTGCTAAGTGGTGGCAGTGAGCCACAGCTCCTGGTCAGCTCCATAAACAACTAATATGTACTTGGCACCATTCTGTATCCACACAGCTATTCTGTTTTTCACTTTCAGTATAGTGTTCGATAAATTACAGGATGTGTTCACAACATTTTAAAAATAAGCTTTGTGTTAGATGATTTTGCCCAACTAGGTTAATGTATGTGTTTTGAGCACATTTAAGGTAGGCTAGGCTATGCTATTATGTTTGGTAAGCTAGGTGTATTAAATGCATTTTCTATTTAGCATTTTCAATATACAACGGGCCCATTCATATGTAACCAAATAGCAAGTCAAAGAAGTCCCGTGATTTAGTTTAAATATCTAAAGGATCATTTTGTGTTTGTTCTTTTAATAACTCCCAACCATTAGTAATAGTATTCTGTTTTAGAAGCCAGTTAGTTAATCAGCCAACATATATTTATTAAGGGGATTCACTCTGTGATTCTGTTGATGAATAATGAATGAGTAATGGATGACTGGTTGGTGAATAAGATACATATGGTGCCCCCAAGGAACTCACATTCCAGAAAGAGAGAAGAAGATAATATATTTATAAACAAGTTAATAAAGAAGATCATTTGGGGCTGAAACCTGCATTTTGTGGCACACATTTTGTTCTTCTGCTGAGGCTAAGCACATTTTGATGTTTTTAGTGCCTACATCTGTGGCTCTGCCACTACCATGACTCTAGCTATAACATGTCATCAAAATTGAGATATAATAGTCATAGTTAAGTGTGTAGAGTTTCAGCCGAGAAAACAGTGACCATGTGTTGCTTTATTTTTATTCTAGGAATCTTGGAAAATCAGGACTCAGAGTTTCTTGCTTGGGTCTTGGTAAGTACTCAGGGTATCATTTGGGGGTGAGTGGGGGGTGGACAGGGGCGGAGACAGGGAGTGATGGGAGTATAGGCTGGAATCCAGTCTCAGGTGAGAAGGGCCTTTCTGATCAACATTTCCCCACTTCTCTTCTGAGCTTTTCCTGCCCGACAGAGCCCTCTCCCTCTCTAGGTCCAAGGAGCTACTGTGTTCATGATGCTTTATGGGGCCTATCAAGCAGAAAGAAATCTGATATTAAAACATACCTTTGAGGAACAGACTTATGTGTTTCTCAAATTTAGCAAATATGAAGGACCTCATGGAATGCATTTGTATGCCCACTATACCTATAGCTTCATCTGAATTTTTTCTATCCTTATTTTCCTTTGCCTAATTTCCTCACTTATTTTTCTATATTGTTGTGTTTTTTATGTGCTTCCTTAAGTGCTTTTGGAACAAGGTGATATATATGTTAATAAAAAAAATTTTTATTCCTCCAAGAAAATGTAAATATTTAAAGAAGGCTAAGCAAAGATGGCAACTATATTATCATAAGGATGAATCTGAAATGGTAAATCTGAGCATGAGACTTGGGGAGGCACAAGGCTTGCAAACATCCCTCAGATATGGGAAGAAGCAGCCTTGGCATTTGGGCTCTTCAGCACCATAAGAACTATTCCTAAAACCTAAGAACATCTAGACCAGGATAGTAGCTGAGAAAGTAATGAGAAGTAGTCAGATTATGGCTATGTTTTGAAAGTAGAGTCTGGAAGATTCTCTGTTGGTTTCTATATGGAATGCAGGAGAAAAGAGAAGAGCCAAAGAGGACTCTAAGGGTTTTTGCCAGAGCGACATAAGGGATGGAGTTGCCAGTGAATGAGACATGAAAGAATGAAGGAGAGATTTAGGAAGGGGAGAGATTAAGATTTTGGATATAAGTTTGAGAGACCTATTAAATATCCAATGAAAAAGGTTATAGGTACATATATATGAATCTAGTTTAGAGGAGAGACCCAGGGTAGATATATGATGGCTTGGGAATCATCAACAAGTAGATGCCGTTTGAGCCATGAACCTGGATGAGAACAATAAGCCAGTGAGGATAGATGGCATGGAAAACAGAGGCACATGGTCTGAGACCTGGGAAGTCCAACACTAAGAAATCAGGAAAATGAGGAAAAGCCAACAAGGAAAACAAAAATAAGCAGACAGTATAGTAGGAAGAGAACTAGGAGAGCACGGACTTCCATAATCCAAGTGAAGAAAGCATTTCAAGAAGGAAGGAGTGACCAGTCCTGTCAAATGCCGTTCATAGGTCAAGCAAAATGAAAGCCGATCGACCATTATTAGATGCACCAGCATGGAGGACTCTGATGACTTTGAAAAGATCAGCTTCAGTGGAGCGAAGAGCTAGCACATGATCAGAGTGGGTTCCAGGGAGCATGGAAAGAGAAGGTCTGACGGCTACTCTTTGGTGACAGTTTGTGTAAGAGAAGCAGAGAAATGCAGCAGCAGCTGGAACAGGAAGTGGGGTCAGAGAGGGTGCTGTTACACATGGAAGAAATGACAGCACACTTATATGCTGATGAGGAAATCCTTCCGAGAAGGAAAAAATGATGTAGAAGAAAAAAATACCTGGAATGACTTCTTGAGGACACCCAAAGAGAGTACCCTGAAAGAAGGCAGAGTGCATGCACTTTGAGGCTGCTAGCTGGGCCAATGGGGTGGTGGTGGAGGTATCTTGTGGAAGTTCTCTTCCATTATTTCTGCATTCTCAGTAGAAATCGGAAACAAGGTCATCAGCTGTTAGTGAGGATGAGAAGGAAAGTTCAAAGCCTGAGGAGAGAGAAGACACGTAGGAGAGCCGGAGGGTGAATGGGACGGGGGATGCATCAGTGGCCAGACAGCATTAAGGACTGGCTTGAGATTCATGCTCATATACCCGAAGCGTGATTGTCTCCATGGCTGTGTGTTTTTCCTCCAGCTACAGTCAGCTGTGCAGGTTCAGGTGGGGGTTTTCAAAGGCATAGGATGAAAACGAGGGACAAAGAAGCTGAGAATTCATACAAAAAGGTGATTATAGTGGTGGACCTCGGAGTTTAAACTGAGCAGAGAGGAAAATGAGGACGAGAGCCAGGAAAATGATTTGGGAGTAAAATGAGGAGGTGGAGGGACTGAAAAATGGTTCGGATCAATGAATTACATCCAGAGGGACCAAAGAATGTTTGAAGTGGGAGCAACAGAGACAGTAAGTTGGAAGGATAGGAAGTAGCGTTTGAAAAGGGGGATGCTTGAAATTGAGGGGGCTGGGGGCAGGGGTCCGTTACTGGTGGTGACAACGTCTGAGATGTGTGGATCGGGAGAGAGTGGCTGAAGTTGTGTTGAGGACAAGATCAGGGGAGAAGAGGCCAAGAAACAAAGAGAGAAAGGTGCCGGGAAGGATTATCTTCAGAGTCACGGAAATCGCTAAAATGTATGGCAAAACTAATAGTGGAGAAAATGACAGTGAGCCAGAGCTAAAGTTTTCAAAGGAAGAGAGTGACCAGGAAGGGGCAGATGGCCGCAGCATGGGGGCCTGATGATGTGAGATTCAAAGCTGGTGGGGCAGGGGGTGGGGAACGGCAGGGGGGTGTCTGAGCCCCTGATGAGTGGAAGTGTGAAGACCAGGGAGGGGAGCTTAGGGAAGCAATAAAAGGCAGTGGCAACTAATTCTGCCTCCTCTCACTGTATTTCAAAGATACTGAAAGCTGTTGATGCCTGAGCTTTTCTGATTCTCCCTAATGATATGATTTGGGAGGTGAGGGTGGTAAACACTTCGGTCCATCCTAAGTCTAAGTGAAGTTGACATATGCTAAATTTATGGCTCTGATCTTCTTACCATTTACTTGAATTTGAAAGACCCTGCGGATTCATTATCAGGGATAGTCTGACCTTAGTTTTTTTGAGAATGTGCATTATGGTAAATAATTACTCACAATTTGTTATTCAAAGTAGCTACCTATAAATATAAATTCAGAAATACAGTGAAAAATCATAGACCAGCTATCTCATAGAATCTGTATCTATGACAGAAAATGATTTCATCAAAAGTAGATAGAAAATTCAACCAAAAGCCCTTAAGACTATAAAAAATTCAGGTGCCTGTGAGGTGCCACATGTAAACAAGTCTCCAGAGGGCAGTCTGTAGTTTTGTTTTGTTTTGTTTTCTCGATTGCAGTTTTTGAAAGGCCCATTCGTTGTATGTGAGCTGTAGGCATTTTGGTGAACTTTGAAACCGAACTTGATTCAGGAGCAGCAAGCCCTAATTTGAGCTTTGAGATTTTTTCTGAGGGTCTGAATAGTTGTGCTAAGACACAGGGTAAGAAATGGGAGGAAATAAGGAAGTTCATGGGCTGGCTGACTTCATTCAAAACACATAACAGAGCTGGACTAAGTATTCTTTTTTTTTTTTTTTTTTAATAATTTATTTTATTTTAGTATCATTAACCTACAATTACATG